>JADDOH010006206.1:102466-138017 GCA_016648135.1 Agrypnia vestita | reverse complement strand
AAGCCAACCATAAAAAGACAGGTCATAAGTCCTGTTACACCCAAATGACTTCTATACCTACTTTCCCATAATTAATACAGTTTCGTCTCTGTGAGATATCTATAATATACACTAATTGATTAATAATGTCTCTGTGACATAAATCCAGCACTGTTCTGAAAGATTTGAATAAACTCAAAATATGCTGAATTGTAAACACTGGTAAAAAAGGAATTTAACAAAATTGGAAATAATATTTCCTGGCGTATCCTAGTGAAATGCAAGTATTCGGATGAATTTCATTACACACAATAAAGTATATTGCTCCCAAAAATTCCGTAAATCAATTGTAGATTTTCTCATTAGCGACATCTGTGGGGATTTAGGGGAATGAAAATGGCTTTGTACAGGCCGCATGGAAAAGGCGCTTACAACTCATATATGAAAGCTTCAACGCAATTTGAACATATATACAACTTCCAAAAAATGAATAAGCATGGTATATTCTATCATGGGTGGAAATGGCGAATGTTACAATTGTGTAAAGTGATCACTTAAGCCAACCATAAAAAGACAAGTCATAAGTCCTGTTACACCCAAATGACTTCTATACCTACTTTCCCATAATTAATACAGTTTCGTCTCTGTGAGATATCTATAATATACACTAATTGATTAAAAATGTCTCTGTGACATAAATCCAGCACTGTTCTGAAAGATTTGAACAAACTCAAAATATTCTAAAATAAAATATCTGGCTTCATACTTTAAATCAATACCCGTGTAAAAAATTAAGGCAATTTTCATAAACTGGTAAAGTTTGCATAAAAAAGTTTTTAATTTTTTATTCTCATTTGCCTCGCACTTGAGAATTACTTTTATTCTTAGGCTACGTTCACATGACCGCGCGGTACAAGATCTTAATAAATAGAGTTTATCGTCTACATTAACGCGCGGTACCGCGCGGTACCGCGCGGCACCGCTCCTACCCGCGCGCAAGATCTTGACCGCGCGCAAGATCTATCGATTTGCTTATCGATGAAATTAAAAAAAGAGATGCCATTTGGAATCTTAGTTCGAAGGACTATTCGAATAAAATAATAAAAAGAAGATCTTGGTGATACCTTGATGCAATACCTTATAGCATGATCACTATGTTTTAAATCGTTTTCAACGCAATCATATAAAAAATCGAAGGATGTAACCGACATCCTGAATTAGTTAAAAAAATTCTCTTCGTGTAGTCTCAGGTCGGGATATAAAGTAAAAAATAGGCTTGAAGAAAGTCTTTGACTTAAAATAGGATGCACCCGGTATCTTCTTTGTCTTCTTCTGCGATGTTTCAGTTTTCGGTATAAAATCCGTAAGCAAATTGCCTCCTCCACATCCATTCTCTAACAATGTTGATGCCGGACTGGCTCGCGCACAATGCTGTCATGTGAACGCTCTCACCGCGCGGTACCG
Organism: Agrypnia vestita; assembly: GCA_016648135.1. Lineage (NCBI taxonomy): Eukaryota > Metazoa > Arthropoda > Insecta > Trichoptera > Phryganeidae > Agrypnia > Agrypnia vestita. Next base: position 136,574 of record JADDOH010006206.1, on the reverse strand, counting down.
CGCGGGACCGCGCGGTCCATGTGAACGTGGCCTTATAGTAATTGAAATTTTCACAGTCGATATACTTTGAAGTGCGCAAGTAATTTTTAAAATTTTTATTAATCGCTCGGATAATTTTTGTAACTTTTAATTGACTAGACAACTAACCGAGTAGGGTCACTGACATGAGGACCCTAAATTATGTAGATTCCCTCTAGGAAATTTAATATTTTAAAGATCGCTGGAACGAAGTGATAAAAAGTGAGATTTGTTGGTAGCATGGTGGGTAAAGACCGCGAAACACAATTGCGCTGGTTTGGACATGTTCACCGAAGAGAAAAACTTCTATGATGAAAGTGGCTACGAACTAGCAACTACCCAATAGTGTATGAGTAGACCAAATACGAAACCGGAACATAGGATAAATGAAAATATTTCCCAACTTGGTCACCCTCAGACATGTACAGGAGTATCCGAGCCGCTGACCACAAATGGCTAGCACAAAAGCGACAAGAGGTTCTGTTTGTAGCATTATCGATACAATTAAACGTGCCATTCCACAATGGATATGTAGAATGTTCACTAAATATTTGTGGTGAGTATTAGAGATACTTCGTCTCGCGTAAGATTTAGATCCCAATGCGAGATAGCTCATCCGGAGAGTGGACGAGGTAAAATAACTTAAACTTTGAAAACGGTATACCGCCACAAATATCGCAATGGAAGTGAAAGTAAGTAGGCTGTAACTGAATATGAGATGATCACGCGAAAGGTTTTTATATACAGGCCATCAGGATCAATACTGAAGGGATGATAATACCAAGAGGGTGGAACATGTCAAGACAGACTGGCAACAGGCTACCAGCAGATCAAGGGATGGATGGTGTTCTACTATGACTGCTATCATGGATTGCTGAATCCATGATCGCTAAAAAAGAAGTTAAATACAAAAGGAATAGTGAAGAGGAACCTACCAGATACCCACTGTGGACTGTGGACCCGTGGCGCTTGGACTCAAACTCCAACTTTCTTTGTATTGTGTTGTCTGTCCTTCCCGTTTAGGGAGCGAGTCCGTATTCGTTCGCTGCCTCACTATCCCCCTTTTGCGACATAATTGTGTCTTTTCTTTTGATTTTCCTGATTTTTTATGGATTGGATCTTCATTTTACTCTAATACATATTTTCTTCTATTGTTACCGTAAATATATGCCATTTTTAATTGTAATAATTGATGATAATATGTATCTATGATATCAAATAAATGTTTATTTCTATGTGGGAGAGGTTTTGCATTTTGCAGGCTTCTCCGAGTCGCGTCGCACTTTACACGGAGACGACAGGGCACATATACACACAGGAACAACAGAGGATAAAATAAACCAAATCAACTTACCCTACGTAAAGTAGGTACTCTATCTGCAAATCTGTTACTTTGCTGTAGATGTTTAATGAACCTTTTTATCTGAAATTTTAAACTACACATTACTGTTATAAAGCTTTATATAGTATGCAATACAGGTTAAGAATTTCAGATGAAAAGGTTCATTAATAAAAAAAACTTCTAAGCCCTTTTCTGCAAAAGTTACAGATTTGCAGATAGAGTACTTTACGTACAGCACGTTCAACAACCGACGTGCGCGCTTGAAACTCTAAGATATGGAAATTTTTCTGTCAAAATAGATTAGTATAACTTTCTGCCAACCTTTGTATAAAAGGGCGTGGTTATCGGTAAGTTTAAGGACTGCCGAAGCAATTTTTTGCACTCGTGTGATAAAAATTCATGATTTAATGCAGGTATGTAAAATAATAAATCATGAGATGCAATATTTTATGCAAGCGCAAGAGCGCACGTTATTACAGAGTGTTGTGCAATTATCTCATTTCGTAATCTGTGCATCCTCAGCCCGGGGGGTCGAATCTCGGGAAGAAAAATGAGAGCAAAAAGTGGGGGTGGATGTTAATTTCCGAGCCGCCCCTGTGGTGTGTGTGTAATTTGTTAGCCCGGTTTAGCGCGCCGGTGATTTACACCCCCGAATTATGTTCAGCGGCGGGCGGTGGAGGGGCTGCCAGCCACTAAATCTGAGAAAAACAATATATTTAAAAAATAAATCTTCGATGTACTGCATATTAAAAAACAAGAGCGGGGGGCTTATATGGGGCTGAGCCAGTCTGCTAACAGCGGATAAAATGTTGGGTGGGTACACTAAATATTACGCTCAACCTTGACTTCCCGGAGGGGGGTGTTCGCTTACCCCATAGATCGCTTTAATTTCGATAACTCAATAATTATGCAGACGATTTCATTACTGTTTTTTTGTAATCCTGCGGAAATAGTGACAAACATTTAAACATTTTTTGTTTTTCAAATTTCTATGTCCAATATTTAAAAATATTGTTTTCGGTCCAGTGAATTTCGCGCGGTACATACACCTGCACGTATTCATACCATACCCCTGTATCTTATATTTTAGTTATTGTAATTCTCTTACTAATGCATTGGTTAGCCCCTTACCACAGATGTAAACGAGGGAGACAGCTATCTATACTGTGCAGTATACGTTGCTTGTTTGGTAACGTACGACTATTAATTTCAGCATTTGGACGAGATGTCTGACTAGGAGGTTGTGGCCGCGTCGCCCATCATGAATTTTAAATTAATTATCGTTTATATGAATATGGTCTGGGGTATAAGATTAAGATGCTTAGTGACGAAAAGGTTAAATAATGTACAAATTGATAAGGTACAAAATACTGGGTAAAAACTGTCACGAGACTGTAGAAATATAAAGAATTGCACATGGTCGAAGATTTCTCAGCACTCTGGACGTTTTATAATACTATTTTCAGAAAGTACTGGAAGCAACTTGAATACACGGGATAAATTGGAAACTTCTAGAAAATTGAGAGACATCAGTTGTATTTTTGACAGAAGCAAAATAGGGCAAAAAGCGATAAGTGCGTTAATCAACCAGCCAAATAATTTACAAGAGTACCTGCCGAATGTTCGAGAAGTTTTCGATAGCGATAATTAGCCTGACTAACATAATACTGATTCAATTAAGTACGTGATCAGTGATTAAAATAAATTAAGTTAATTTAATTTGTCTCCCAACGCCGCAATTCCATGACAACGCATTGGACAATACCAGGTTCACTTGGTGGATTTTCAGAATACTAAACTTTCCAACATTTCTGCATGGGACTGCAATATGGATGCTGATTTAACGATTTCAGATGTGATGCTGGGGGCATATAATATAAAAAACCAATGATAGATCACAGAACAAACCGCTCTATCGTCTGAGTTTTTTGGGGTATACTGCCATGTTTCTGAAAGATGTTTCGTATTTCATTGCAATGTCCATCAGGGCCGATGTCCTATTGTGAGTGTTGTATCCTACTGTGAGTGTTGTGTCCTTCTGTGAGTGTTGTGTCCTACTGTGAGTGTTGTGTCCTACTGTGAGTGTTGTGTCCTACTGTGAGTGTTGTGTCCTACTGTGAGTGTTGTGTCCTACTGTGAGTGTTGTGTCCTACTGTGAGTGTTGTGTCCTACTGTGAGTGTTGCGAGCAGCTCCTTTGACAGTTTCTTTGACTCTGCATCGCACTACCAGCAAGAGAGGCTGGTGGTGCGATGCAGAGTCAAAGGAACTATCCACACCAGTCCGTTATCAGTATAACTCATCTATGAGCACTTTATTTAACATTCACTAGAATATTCCAACCAATTCTAGTTTGTAATAGTAGCATTTATTTATTTCGCCCTTAGGTACGAAATCGTTTGATTGTTTCGCGCGATATCTGTCACTCCAAAATTCCACAACAGAGTACATCGCCGTCATTCTGCGCGTACATTGCACTGTTAGAAATATCAAAGCAACATGTCTCCAAAGCGTGGCACGACGCTGCATTATATACGAAATACGCTATTCTTTCGAACCTCTTAGATTATTCTATTCCTTTCTAGTGTTAAGGAGAAGGTTCCCGTCGCTTCCAGGTTGTTTCAGGCATCTCCCGAATGTTGTAGATGATCCTACATTACTCTAGGCCGTTTTAGTGTTGTGACACATTTCAAAGGATTCTGGCAGTGCGCAATTTGCTTCTGCTTACCATTTCGTTAGAGTGTATTGAAGATTCTCTTTATGTTGACTTATATTTTTTTAGTTATAGTTCGAGAGGTGCAGTTTTTTCGTCTTCAAGGTGATGATGATGATCAAGCTAAATACAGTCTTTTTTGTGTCTGCCTATTTGCAAAGAGGGTTTGGGCGTGAAAGGGGAGGAGTGGTATTTTCGTTCATTATTGAGAATATACATAATATATATATATATATATATCTATATATATATATATATGTTAGTTCTAACTAATTGGGGGTAAATCGCGTCAAAAATTCTGGTCGCGGAACCATCGTCTGCCGACGTTCGAACGATATCTATTATCTATATATTACTTTACTAGATTACTAGAAGCCGAGCACAAAAAACACCTTAACGGCCCGTCGCTGAGAAAAACCCACTCCTCCACAAACACCTGATGAAGCAGAATTTTGCAAACTTTCAATTGCCGGTGGTCGGACCCAACGGTTGTACGCTTTTTGGAGAAGCAGCTCAGCGACCAAAGGCGCTTGATGAGATGAAAAGTGAGATCGGTTCGAAAGTAGGCAGACGACTGGTCTGACGACCAGAATTGACGCGGGTTACCCCCAAGTAAGTTAGTTAGTAACTGAACACATATTGTACCCGTGAAAGCCGTCGCGATGTAACAGAGATAGAGATAGTATGACAAGAGACAGAGATGAGGAGACTAGAGATAGATATATATATAGGACTATATATATATATATATAATTATATATATGATATATATATATATCTATATATATATATATTATATATATTATAATGTAGTTAAGACAAGAGAACGTCGATGTTATTAATTATGTTTTTTTCTCTTGAATTTACATCACATTCTGTATCCTCCTTCATGTTATAATCAACCTTTTTAAAACAAATTAAAAGAGATAAAATGATAAAGCAAGTTCCTTTACTTAGATACATCATATGTGTGGTATAAAAGCGAAGGTACCAATATCCAAAAAAATGTATGCAGTCATCGAGTATTACCAATTTATCATATAATGCATTAGTTATTTTATGGGAAATGTAGCCTATAAATTAATATAAAATTTTGGAAGAGATAGATACATATAATCTAGGATTCAGTTCATTTTAAATTAGTTATCCTCAATGACAGCTTTCAAAACATTTTTTTATTTTTTGAATATTGCTTTTATATCATACAAATTCATTAAATAAAGCTGTATAATACCGATAAGCGCTGTAGTAATTTTGTTTAAAATAATGTAAGAACTAATATTTAACGGGAAAAAGGAGAAAATCCTTGAGAGGAATAAAGCTTTTTTTGAAGAAAACTGATATTCAAAGATTAAAGTTAAGAAAAAATGTATTCTAAAATTCTTCTACCCACAAAAATACCAAATACACAACAACGTTTATACATTCATTTTCATAAATAGATACTTGCTATCTTTAAATACTTTTAAAACTTAGATAAGAGAAGAATATTTATTATATTTTTATTTTCTTTTGAAGTTTCAATATTTCAGTATAAATATTAATATCTCAAAATTAATCTTTTTGTTATTTTCAAGAAAGTACATTGATGAATAGGGAACGAATGAAAGTGTCATGTTTCGGATGAACAAAGAAAGTATTTACAACAATAAAATAAAATACTTTCAATATCTTGTACATTACTCATATCACATATTCAGAGATATTAGATTAAAAACCTTACGACTTTCCTACTGTAGATATATTTAAAGATTTTGAAGTACCAACTCATACAAAATTATACAAAACTATCCCTTGTCCTAAAACTGTAAAGATTATTTAATAAATAAATCACACCCCTTAGACTATATAGTTAAATGGTAAAATATATTGTTGTCACAAAACAAATTTCATGAACGAAACTTTTCAAAATATGAGCAGTTTATGAAAGAAGACAAATTCTCGAATTTGGACTTTGATATTCTTTGATATTTTGTAAAACTTTCTTTTATTTGTTTTAATTTAATTTAATTTAAATGGTTTTAAATGGTCTTTGTTAAATAAAAACTTCTACTTCTAATTTGGCTTGTAAATACTCCTCCCATAAACTGGAGCTATTGACTCGTATTATGGTGAATATAATAGTATGTTTAGAATGTAATATCTTGTAATTTATTTTATAAAAATCATTGAATGTAACTGCTGTACAAATTAAATAAATAAATAAATATATCAGATCTTGCCTCCCATAATGCAGGGGCAGATTGCTGGAAATAGGAATCCTGGAAGAAGGAGTTCTGGACGAACCTGGACAATGGTTTAGTTAGTCTACCGTAGAGCTTTTAAGGCCGCAGTAAATGAAAATCTGAGGCGAAAGGATAAAGACAAGAGAACAAGCCGGTTGTATACATTGTAGCCAAAAAGTACGTATACAGTCAAGTTTATTGGAATTTTTAACATTTATGTATATTCGTTTAATATTATTTAATTTCTCAAAGGTATTGTAGAACCGGTTTTCTTTGAAGCCTTCTCGTCTAACAAAATTACACACCTCATTATGAATCATTAAGAAACTAAGTTGACAATACCTTCCCATGGATAGGACGAAGTGGCAGCATTGATTGAATGCCACGTTTACCCTAAATATTTTTTCGTGCAAAGTAAATAATAATATTTTAGAGAGAGTAGATTAAGAAAGTTCATTTCGAAAACTTTATGGATATTGATGTTAACTATCTTCTTTTGTGTGTTTATTGAAACGTTGATGGAAGACGTATTGAGTACTTATTACATTATTTAACCAATGTAAATGTAAGAAAATGCACATAAACTTTAATGTTTACCTAACTTTGGACCATTTTATTTATAAATGAAGGACATCGTAAAGAATTTTCAACAATGCCAAGAAATTTCAATAAAACAAGACGAGTAAACATAATGAGATGCAAAAATCAATTACCTACAATGTGTTCCTATTTTTGGGCCATCTTTTATTATAAATGAGTAACACTTGATAGAAATTTCAACAAAAATACCATACGTTAAATTTTGAGGCCTTTTTTTTATTTCTAATGTATTCATGCTTTAAAAGTTCCATCTTGCATGCAGAAAGTATAACATGATAATTTCAGCCGAAAAAACTGTGTCTTACAATATCTAGACAACCTCGAAGATGTAAACTGATTGTAAACAATAAACCCATAGAACATAGTATGAAATTTAAGTAAAGTGTAGATATCTAGCTACAATGATCTGTATAACGAAGTCAAAAAGCAGACAGATAAAGCAGCGGTTATTTCCGGATGCTTAAGAAACACTGTATGGGTCAATAAGCATATGCTAGTGGAAACAAAGCCAGAATATATAAAACATGCATAAGACCTATCATGACATACGGTATCGAAGTAAGAGCGGACACGGTGAGAACTAAACACCTCCTCAGAACTACCGAGATGAAGACCCTGTGACCCATTGCGGGCAAGATCCTCAGAGACAGAATACTCAATGCAGAAATCCGCAGAACCTACAACATATAAGATATTATAAGATGGAGCAGGCAGAGGAGGCAAAGGTTTCTTAAAGGACCATGTCGAGAGAAAGGAGCAAACGAGACTTCTCTGATGCGCGGGATTCCAGAAGGGCGCCAACCGCCAGGGAGACCACCAAAGAGATGGAGAGAGAAAGAGAGCTGGACATCCTCGTCACAAGACCAGGACTGACCTGTTAATACGGATCAAGGTTCTAACAAAAGAAGAAGAAAAAGTATTCATGCTATATTGGGACATCAAAGAAAAAATTATTAGTTTAATATTGCAGAAAAAATGGATAAATATTTGTTAAAGTTTGTTGCAATTTCAAATAACGTGCTGCAAGTGATTATTTGAAAAATAAAGGACAACATTATTTGAATACTTCAGACAGCATGGCACGTTGTACGTGGGGGAGTGAATTAGCAGCGTACCAGGGGTGTATTATTATACTCCGGGTGCTTACCTCTTCCTAAACAGCGAGAACATTTATTATACAGACTGGGGCCATCATATTAAATTCCAGCTCCACCCCTGTCGGCGGAACACTGCGCCGATATTTAACTTCCCAATGGGAGTTCAGTTTTGCAGGTGTTGAGAAATTAATTTACGAATATGTGAGAAGGTTCGAAGCTGAGGAATGCATGCGATGCAATGGAATAAGTTTCTATGATTAATATTTATAAGCACAATGCACACGCTCGTATAAAATGTATTGTTATATATACATTATTAAAAGCTACTAATTAAGAACTATATTTCAAAAATTAAAGTTATACTATGCTACGATACTTAAAATTATTTTTCTTAAAACGATCAATAAATTATCAGTCATTACAGACTATCGAGTATGTAATGTATTATTATAAATACAATTAATAAAAATGTCTCTACAAAATCATTTTACTCTTTTTCAAGAAGTTATTAATATAAATATTATAAAAGGGAATGTAATATCATACGTGAACTACTAATTAAGGACTCTATTTCAAAAACTATTAAAGTGGTGTGATGCTTGGGTATTTGAAATTATTATTCTCACAACGATCAACAAATTATCGACTATTCAACTGTTTTAATTTTATCTGGAACTAGCTGTTCATACCCAGCGTTGCAAGGGTTAAGGATTAAGTTTAAATTAAATTTGTGAGGGTAAACAAAGTTTCGATTCGAACGGTATAGATTTGCATCGAAAATATATCAGGGGGGAGGGGAAAGGGTAAAAAAATAGGGGGAAAATGTCACCAATGTTAACCATCGGGTCCTAAAGAATAAGTTTCCAAAATTTGAGTTCGATCGGTCGAACAGTTCAGATTTGCATTGAAAATATATCAGTGGAAAGGGAAGGGGTAAAATAATTGTGGGTATATGTCGCATATATTACCCGCCGGGTCCTAAAGAATAAGATTCCTAACTTTGTGTCCGATCGGTCAAACGGTACATATTTGCATCAAAAATATATCAGGGGAGGGGAAGGGTTAAAAAATAGGGGGGAAATGTTGCCTATGTTACCCGCCGAGTCCTAATGAAAAAGATTCCAAATTTTGAGTCCGATCGGTCAAACGGTACATATTTGCATCGAAAATATTTCAGGGGGAGAGGAAGGGGTATGAGAATAGGGGGGAAATGCTGTTTAAATTACCCGCCGAGCCTAAAGAATTAGTTTCTAAATTTTGAGTCCGATCGATCAAACGGTACAGATTTGCATCGAAAATATGTCAGGGGAAGGGGAAGGGGTAAGAGAATAGGGGGAAATGTTGCCTATGTTACCCGCCGGGTCCCAAAGCATAAGTATGCAAAATTTGAATCGAATAGGACAAACGGTGTGGATTTGTATAGAGAACAGACAGACAGACAGACATTGAGTTTTATATCTGGAATATTTATGATCGTAGAATTTGATTAAATGTATAATATTTCGGCATTTTAATTAAATATATTTAATTAGAATTAAATAATATTTAATTGGAATTACTGATTTTTAGATAAATTAGTTTACATATTTTGAATTTAACCAGCTTCATAGCTTACGACAAACCCTATTATTATGATGTGAGCTTATTTCATCAATATATCGATATATTTGACAGTATAAAACATTTTTAAAGGCAAAAGTTCGAAATTATTGGTGAAATTTTTTTTAAGCATAATTAAAAACCGAGTAAACGTTAATGATATACAAGACGATTTTTATATATTTTTGTTATCACTCAACAGTGCGCATTATATAATTATCACCGAATATCGTACATTCCCTTATCCACTTTCGTTAAAAATAAAATAAATCTACCTAATAATATATATTATCTTATCAACCTTTCTTAATTTACTATGCCTTAAATATCTGTAAATCTTTGTATAGGTTTATGCAATGTGCACTGTATTCTTGTATTATAATGATTGAAAGTGTTAAGATTTTACAATAAAAAATAAATATAATGAAAATAATTATTAATAAAGTAAATTAATATGTAACTAAAATAAAAACTTATATACCTATCTGTAAAAACATTCGGAAGATAAAATTTAAAAATATTATTCTTGAATTATAGGGTTGTGTACGCCAGACCCAATCGGCCATGTCAATATACGAATATCGATAAACGTACATACAAAATCATATAAATATCATAAAACTGATGAATGCAAAGCGGGCTACGGTTTACTAATTGGATTATACGAAGATGTGCGCGAGTGTATTTAAACGTGACGAATTCAATGATTAAAATAATTTTATCGTCCGTCCAATTGGCAGGATATGCACATCTCAATTTCATCAAAAATGTAGGTACTACAAGAGGTCAATGAACGGTTCCATGAACTGATATTTTTTTCGAATTTCGAATTCGAATTTGGCGTTGCTTGAATTCAACTGGTTTTTACTCCCTTTATATATTGACTCGTGGCGTCTGCTTGTCTTCTTGTCTGACGAAAAAACTTTGGATCCATTTTAAACCCATTTCCCGTGATCCAATCGAGCTGAAACCTTGCAAGCAGACTCGTGGCGACGATCAAGAAGATCTATCAAATTTTAGTTAAAAAAAAAAAATTTGGATTTTTCAAATTTCGAATGATTTTTTCATACAACTTATTGAGTTGTATGAAAAACGCAACGCGTCTGGTAGACGCGAAACCTGATTATAGTTTAATTTTGGATTTTTGGAAATTTTTTATTACTCCCTTTCGTAGCGTCGTACGACCGAAGCCCAATGCGTAGGTTAGAAAGGGAGTATAATAAAAACTTGGTTTTTATGAGTTACTTTTTTTCTCTTTGTCTGGAATTTTGGCTTCTTGCAACGATTTGAGCCGACCGAACACTAAGTAACGTATTCTTGAAAAATGAACCAATTCTCCAAAGAATGTTCTTAGGTTTTCACGGCCACTCAGAATCTTCTGGTTTGAGTCTTCTGGGTTATTATGCCGTGCCCTTTCTGGCCGACGTTTCGGATCCCATTGCAGGGTCCATCACCAGCACCATCAACACATCAGGTCCATCATCAGCACCGTCAACACATCAGCCCTGATGGACCCTGCAATGGAATCCGAAACGTCGGCCAGAAAGGTCGTATTAACACGGCATAATACCCCAGAGGACTCAAACCAGAACATTCTCTAATTTTAAATTAAGAAAAAACAAAATATAATCATGACACGTTTTCTCTGCACAAACACTAATTTTTTTATGTAAGAATGAATTACTTACATTTTTGTACATTGTTTTCTAAGGAAAAATAAAATGGATTGAATGATTAAACGAAAATTACCTGAATTTTAATTAAATTTCTTTAATTATATACGACGTGTTTTATCACATACAATAGAGAAAACCACGAACAAGAAAAAATTAAAATAATAAAGTTTAAATAGCTACATTTGTTATATAAATAAATATTTTTTAATATTTTTTTTAACATATAAGACTCACTCAGATTTTTCAACGAATATTGATCACTTCACAGAGCTTTTCATCATGGTGGACTTACCTGCAAAATAAAAAAGAAAGAATAGGTTATTATTTGTTCACAAAGATTAAATATGGTACTATCCATGATACTATCAATTAAAACCAAAATTCGGATTTTCAAAATAATCATTATGTCAATAAATTGAAAGGAATTAAAGTAATAATGAATATTTAAAAACATTAAAAACATAATAAAAATTGGATAATTTTTGAAATAACGTTGAACCTGTCACGGTCTTCCAACAATAAATATATATTAGCAATATTGAAGTCGTGAAAGACACAGAAAGGGATGTGTTGATTTCGTGAGGTCTGTGTAGGCACACCAACGAGAACTCAGACAATGTTCGAAAGATATAGAAGATACATATTAAAATAAAACACAAATTACTTTGTTTTCACCACTATATTAGATTAAAAAATCTACATGTTTCGAGAACAATGTTCTCTTCATCAGGATTATTGTGTACTAATCTTAAAAGTTGAAACAAGCAAATATGTTACGGTGGAGTGGGGGTTGAGGGGGTTGGTGAGGGGAGGGGGGGGTTCGAGGTGTTGATTATTATGGGTCATTTGGAATGTTAAGTGGAAAAATATTCAAAATAGGAATATGCAAAAATTTCGTCTGTGTATTTATTATATTAGACCTAATAATAACATTTTTCCTAATTTCGAGTATTTCTAAATTATTTATTTGAGGTATCTTATAGTTGAAATGTAAAAATTTTAAGCCTGTGTTAATATCAAATGTATGGTCAAATTCTATTAAATGTTTTGCGAAATCAGAATCAATATTGCTAGTTAATGCTTTGATATGTTCTTTAACCCTAGTTTCAAAATTTCTTTTTGTTTTGCCAATATAAAAATTATCGCAATCGTTACAGAAGAAGAAAAAAGAAGAAGAAAAAATATTCTTCGAACAGTGAAGATACATATCCCTGGTGGGAAATCACAACTTAAAACATAAAGGCCTAGAGGGCAGTGCAGGCGACCAAGGACCAATTTTTCAAGGTTCATTTAAAAAGATTACTTAGTTTTGTTGATGTGAAAATTGTTTTGGGAAAATACATAAGGAAAATTGAGCGTCAGAGCGTCAGGTTTAAGTCCTGTCAACGTATTTTAAAGTACTCGTAAGTGTTCAGTATCACTTTTAGATATTTTTTTATAATTTTAAAATAAACTTATTGAGTACTCAAAAAACAACTTAAACAACAACATTTATTTACACAATCCTATAAAAACTGACCACAACAACATTAGCTAATGTTTTTAACTCCTATTGCACTCCGTGAAAACATCTAATTCTTTCAGGCACTCCCAACTATTATAGTATTAAACTTTAATTCAATTTCTTGCATGCTACCTAGTGAAAATTATTAGTAAATAAGTTTTTTTTTAGCACTATGTTGTTTTGTACGATAGTTTTTCTGTGTAAAGCGCCCTTGAGGTGAGTATTCGCGAAAACGGCGCTATATAAATTATACAAATATTATTATTATTACGTGTTCTCAAATTACTGAATTAATAACTCATTTGTTTATCCATCAATTCTATGAGTCCCGGCTCCAACACATTTTTTCTATGGTAACGAAAACGCGTTAAGAATTTTACTATAATTCACGGGAACAAAGATATAAACATTAGGAAAGCTTTTACTGCATCGAATAAGGGATGAATTTTATCCAACGGGGGGCAGATTGGAACCCGAATTATGGTTTCATAATGGCGTTGCAGCGCCTTTGAAATTTCAATTTGCCCTTGTCTCCAGAGAGAGCCACGCTTGGAGGTTTATTCTGAACACCGTGTAGTCGTAATTAATTTAAAATTAATTTTTAATTGCAAAGACCGCGGGGGGCGAGCGTCGTCACGGGATTAAATTCTGAAGTGACGAGTTTGTAAACTATGATAAGTAAAGTTGCAAATTCATTTTCGCTTCATTTATTTATAACAACTTTCACATTTTTATATCTCAATTAAACTTTGCACATTTCTTATGTGCAGAAGACAAAAATATTGATATTTAAGTTAATTTTTTTTCAATATTGTTAATATTTAAAGCATTAACATTGTGGTTAGACATAATAACAGAATGTTAGTAAACTTAGTAAAAACCACTACCAGATTTACATAACAACAATTTCTGTTAATGATCTTAATAACAACAATTTTTCCGAATTTTCCAACCACCTTATAGAAAATAATCATAAATTTGACCCAAAAATAGGGGTAAAAATATTAAATACTAATAATAAAGGTTTAAAATTGAATAATTCAGAATTTTTTACATTAGGGAGGCGGTGAATAATAGAGTACCTCTCATTAATAACCAAATTAATTTTCCATATAGCCCACACAACACCCACATAAGACCCCGCCCCCTCTCACTCTTTCTCGTTAGATTCCTGAATTGTTCAGTAGGCTATAATCATATATAATCAGTGCATGCTTGTCTCTGACAAGATTAACACGCATGTGACCAATCGTGGTGATAGTTTAACAATACTATGGTTGGGGAGTATAGTGTTGTGAATATAGTAGTGTAGTGTTGGTCCTGACGAAGAGACGGGTACGTCTCGAAACCGGTAGACCGTAAATCTGGTAGTGGTTTTAACTAAGTTTACTAAAATTCTGTTACTTTGTTTTCTACTTATACAATACTTATTTTATCAATATTTAATTAAGGGACGGTAAAATTAATCTTTATGTGGGCGCGCTGTCATGAATTTTGCGACAAATTTGTTAATTACATATTTTTTTAAACTTTTCTCGTTAATTCACACTGCTCTACTCAACTGCATCATAATTCAATTTTACCTAAAAACAACGTTGATTTCGTAAATTTGTTTTAAGTGCATTTCATAAATTGCTTTTACTGATAGTTTATTTTTCGTCTGACATAAAGATCACGACATAAAATCTGACATAAAGATCACTTATACATATTCCACGCATATTCATTTTAATTTTTTTTTAACTAAGGAGGAGACGATGTCAGAAATTGGGGATCCAGATAAAGTCAACAAAATTCATAAAGCCATAATCAAATAAAATGATAAAACCTTGCAAAAATACAATTTTTTAACAAGGTTTTCATTATTAAATTTGAGTTTTAATAAAGCGAATGAATTTTTCATAATCTCTATAAAATACTGTAATGATATTTCAACTTTATGCAAGAAATTGTCAGAAATAATTGGAAAAAAATGCATTCTTTAATGTTGCATGTCTCCTTAACTTTTGATCACGGTCATGGGTGGTTGAACATGATCAACTCATTATCATAGTAAGTAATCCATCTGTAAGCTAAAATACCTTCATAAAAAAGAATACCTAAAAAGCAATTTTACACAATGTTCATTAATTCCACTGTAAGGACATTATCAAATTTTGGTTTTATATGTGTATTAAATCAGTTTCTTTTATATATTCGAAAGAAATATGTTAGTAACATCTATGGTCCTCACCCATAACTAAGTATACGTAGATTTTTTAGAATTACCAGTTATATTTTTAAATGGAATATAAAGCGATATTATTTTAAGTTATTATAAAATTCTAATATTCTTCCGAATAATTTAATATATACATTAGAAAACGCCTAAAAATTATTATTTTCAATTTATTTATTTATTTAATAGACGAGCATATGTATAGTTTTAATAATATCGTTAAATATGTTTGTTCTGAGAACACAATTATTGAATACATAAAGATTTTTTCAAGAATCAGGTGAAAATACAAGTAATTAATTGATTAGGTAACTAACTACTAATGAAATTAGCAAGAGTCAATAGTGTTAAAGTGGTTTTTAACAAAAATTTTAATACATTATTTTAAAATAAATTATTAATGTTGAGTAGTTAAATATAAAATTATTATTAAACTCAAATATTTTCATTGAAAGATTTGGCAGATACTTCGTGGTACAAGATTATAATTAATAAAATATAATTTATAATATAAAAGTGAACACATGTGAATCAAAACATTAATAAATAATATCACATTTCAGTCCACTTCACCACTCCTAGAGCTGTTCTGCGAAAAAAATACCCTTCCCCCTACCTACCCAATTAGATTGATAAATGTTGTATTTAAGTTAGTTATTATCTATACCTGATGATGAGAGGGACTGCTCCTCTCGAAACTGTAGTTGTAATTTAATAACTCATATTGTGTGTGTATTACAAAGTAACGTAAAACATATTTTTTAAATCAAATATTTTCACTTAATTGAATATTTTTTTGTTTTAGCTCCATTATGTTGAATAACAGTTAAAAAAACATTGACCGTCGGATAATACTTGTCTTCTGATCACAAGTCTGGAATGTGCACGTGCCGCGTATTCACATCCTGAAGAAGTCCTCTGACACCCAACTCTCAAGTCACGGGAACACATCCTTTATTAGTTAATGAGAAAACCACCTCATTTTTTCCCCTTTGAAGTTACGTCGAGTCGCGGCTCCAAGTTAAACGGCGCCGGCACTCCTGGAAGCCGACTCAATAGAAATTATAGTCGACTTTCACTCAAAACATTCTTGGAGGGATCCGAGTTCACTTTGTTCAGCGCCGATTTGTCCACAAAAGGGAACAAACAAAAGGCTATGATCCCCTTTCAAATGTAAAGTTTGGAAACTCATCAATCTATTGCTAAACTGGGTTTTATTCCATTATATTTGCTTTTAATAAGACAACCTTTAAAACATTCTCCCCGTTTCTCAGAAGTTACTGGAAGTGTTTCGATAAATTGGGCGTCCCTTGGTCCGCCCTATAAAAGATATTCAATTTATATTTTCATTAATTCTGGCGGCCTACGTACTTTGAAGGTTTCGTCGATTCTAAATTAATTAATTCGGTTTGTCTATTTTGCTAGTTTATAGATTTTAAGGAGAACGTTTCATTAAAATATTCCGACAAGATTTTGAGCATTGTGAAGTGAGTATTATACTAAACTAGCGGTTTCTGCCCGATGTTCCCTGGGAATCAGATTTGATAATTTAAAATAGTAGTGAAAAGGAGAGAGGGCAACTTGATTTGATTGCGTAAGCTCATTAATGGTGATAAATCCGTACAATTGGTGAAATTTCGTGCATCTTACGTGTGATCAGATGTGTAGAAAATTTAAATATTTAAATTCTAATTTTTTTACATTATACAGAGTGTACCAGAGCTAGCAGCAGAAACTTCGCAGGTAGATTACTGCCTATGTTATGAGTCTAAAATGTTTGAGCAACCATGACCTAACATCAATAGTTATGGAGATATGCGATATCAAATTTTTCATTTTTTTTTCAATATTTCTGACTTATTTTTTACAAAAAATTAAACTATCATTACAGTAACTTCAACACAACTTAAATAAAATGATTAAAACCTTGTGAAAATAAACTATTTTCAAATTTTGTTTCAAGTTTTTATCATTTTATTCGACATGTATTAAAGCGAATGAATTTTTCTTAATCGATATAATTTTCTTTATCGATATTCTTAATCAACATGTATTAAAGCGAATGAATTTTTCTTAATCAATATAATTTTCTTTATCGATATTCTTAATCAACATGTATTAAAGCGAATGAATTTTTCTTAATCGATATAAGTTACAGTAATGATAGTTCAACTTTTTGCAAAAAATAAGTGAGAAATATTGAAAAAAAATGCAAACTTTGATATCACATATGTCCATAACTATTGATATTAGGTCATGGTTGCTTGAACATTTTAGATTCATAACATAGTCAGAAATCTACCTGCCAAGTTTCTGCTGCTAGCTCTGGTACGCCCCGTATATATTTGCATAAAATTCATGTTTCAATTTTCCGACCGCACGCGCCTACTAAATACCTATCCACGATTGTTGTAGAACACGTCAAAAAACTATTAGGATTAAAGAATGATGTATTTGACATTTTGTCTTTTTTTTAATTTTAAATTTATTAATTTTTTTTTTTTTACATCTCAGACCCACAAAACATCACAATTATATTTGTCTGTAGGTGCATCAATATATATATATATATATATATATATATAATAATAAATTTTATAACTAGAGGATCATTTTCATGTAAGGTATTTATATTAATATCACCAAGAATGATAAAATTATCACTAGTGTTTACATTGCTAATTATTGTTTCAATTTCATTTATGTATTGCAATTTATTCTGGTATTTGATGGTCTATACACCGCTAATATTTGAAAATCATATATGCTATGTGGGATCTTGAGTTTACCGTAGACATTTTCACAATACATCGTGTTAATCTTATATTGACAAATGGCAAACTAAGTTGTTAAAAAATAAAAGTGGAATGATACAATTACTGAAACTATACATGCTGTTAAAGACACGCCTTGAAAATGCTGACGAACCGTGGCGCCGAGTCGTTAATTTGCATGAAAAACATCAGATGGCTGCTGACGCGCCCACTCTGCGCGCACGAGGCTCGCGAGCGCCGGATCCGGCGGTGTTATGGTTTAGCAAACAGCCATTCCGCATCTCCAGCCCTGTGTGTGTTTCAGCAAACTAGATTCCTCGGCTAAACGCCCGGCAGTAAACACTGGAGTAAAGTTCCCCGCCCCGCCGCTTCCGCTTCCGGCGCTGGGGAGCGTACACCGGAAGCAGGTACACGGGCAGACTCCTCTGCGCAAACACCTTCACGTGTGCGGGGGGCCATTTTGTTTTTTGCCGCTGTATTGTTTGCCGGGGGGGTGGTGCGGAATGCGCGCTATCAGATTTCGAGAACTTCTTTTATTTGTTTCAACCCCTCGGTGACGAGAGGGCCGAATGTACGTTTATTTGCGTCAGAATGTCTGTACGTAATGCAAAGTGAAAAACACAGGCGTTCCAATCGATGGTATGAACATATTTCATAGGCCAGCAAAAAATATTTCACGGTGTTCATTCCTTAAGCAGACTTAAGAACTTTCTCCCAATTCACTGTTTAATAGTAATCTGGCAATCCCTACTTCTTTCCCTGCTTAACAGGCATGATGACAGATTTTGAAATAACATTATATATTGCAGGTACACGTCTACTATTACCGAAAATAACATTATTTCAGTAATAAACTAAGTTTTTATGTAAATAATTGCATTTTCATCCACATATTTTTAATTTCAGGCAAAAACGCCCGCAGCTGTCATTTCGTCTACGTTATTTAAAGCCTCAGTAAAAATTGCATTGTGTCTATGGCAACGGTTCAAAGACACGATGATGGGTACTATGGCGTGACGTCATTTACTCTGACCGGTGTTTCAGTTAAAACGGCGGATTGCAAAATTTCATACTTTTATTTTATTGAAAGTCTTATTAATCTCAATTTGTAAAACTGGATCATTTTTTTAGAATCCTTTCAAAATATTGTCTTCTTTAAAATCACTTATTCTTTAATTCTTCAATACTGTCATTATGCCTATTATATTGATGTATATAATCTGTAATTCAATAAAGAGCATCTCAACAAATTGGAGCGTTTTCATAACGCATGTATCAGTTTCATCTTCAACAATAAAAAATTTAATCATCTTTCTGCAATCTTCTCTATTGGAATATACTCCTAGGTCCTAACGTCCTAAGGTCATAATGTCCTTTTTAATCCTTAATCACCTCAGTACCCGAAATTTAAATTCAACTTTTTATCTAATCATGGCCTTCACTCCGTTCAGCTCAAAGTACTTTACCATGCATCCCCATTAATAATGCTAAATTCTTCATTTCCTCATTCCAAGTACAGACAGCTTGTGACTGACATCAACAATGCATATATATCACATTACCACAGACGATAACTATCTTTAAAAGCAATTATACCTTTCCCAAAACCATGACCAAAGGGCCGCGCAAGAACGAAGGTAGATTTAAGATTAAAATTATAACATTAATAATAATTAATTATTAATATCTACCACAGAACCAACTCAACCAAAACAAAAATAAACAATACTCAAATAAAGCAAAATATGCTGAAACACCCCAAATGAATATTTAAGATGCTAATAGTTATTCGCATTTATGGTTAATCCTGAGCCGAATAATGCTTTGAGTGCGGGGAATATTGACACAAACATTATTATTTTATTTATGAAAAATTTGTTTTGGTTAAATTAAATAATTGTTATGATGAAAAGAATTAAATGTTATCTTTAAATGAATTGGATACAGCAAAAATTATCGTAACTCGTCTAATTTTGTCGGCTGTAAATATATCTATGTATATTTTTTAACAAGTTTTATAAAATGATTTCGAATTAATAACAGATAATATAATAACTAATTTCCTTCATTTCCACGATTTCAATAAATCTTTTTTTCCACATAATGCTTGAAAATTTTCAACTCGATAATGTAATCCTATATTTATTGTATCTGGAATCTATTTAATCAAACATTTTGAAGTATCACTAATCTATACCTTTAAAACTCAATGTCTGTATGTCTGTTCTCTGTACAAATCTATACAGTTTTTCCGATTCCCCTCCGCTAATGTATTTTCGATGCAAATCTGTACCGTTTGACCGATCGGACTCAAAATTTGAAAACATATTCTTTAGGACCCGGCGGGTAACTTATGCGACATTTATCCCCTATTATTTTAATCCTTTCTCTCCGCTGATGTATTTTCGATGCAAATCTGTACCGTTTGACCGATCGGACTCAAAATTTGGAAACTTATTCTTAAGGACTCGGCAGGTAACATATGCGATATTTCCCCCCTATTTTTTTAACCCTTTCTCCCCTGATATATTTTCTATGCAAATCTATACCGTTAGAATCGAACCTTTGCTTCCCCCCAACAAATTTATTTTCAACTCAATCCTGCACCCGTGCAACGCCGGGTACGAACAGCTAGTAATAAATATTTTTATAAACTGAGATTTTTAACCCGTCGAGACATTTTAAAAAGCAAATATAAATACTAACCTCAAATAAAAAAATCAATTTCGATTTTTAAGATTCCAGAACGACCTAGCGTTATCTACGGCTTTCAAGAAGCATCGAGAAACATCTATAAAAACCTGGAAGCCACGAGATAGTTCCCCCAAATACTAGGAACGCTTAGAAGTCGATATCAGCATTAGCCAGATATAAATAAGACGCACCCGGGAGTAGGGTTGTTGTTTTTAGTACGCTTGACAGAGATAATAGAAGCGAAAGCAGCCGCTAGCTGCGGGTCAGTGTGGCCAGGCGAGCGATAATTTGACAGAAAATAATCTGGATAGTTCTCGCGTACCGAAATAAACTGGAGCGAATAATACGGGCGGAAATCGGATGGAATGTGTTAGTAAATAGTGAATAAAGTGTTAAAGCGATTATAAAATATCTATTTACGAGTGATAAATTTACGGAATAGTTTAATTTAAATAATAGCCTTTAATCAAATACTGTTTTTAATTTTTTTATTATTTATTAATTAACGCCCTATAGGGCTTTTACAATAGATAGGTAAGTGTACACTAATATTATTATAGTTTATAGAGAAAAAAACAATAACATGTAAACATAATAATGACATATAAAGAAAAGAAAATGTGGATACAAATATATACAGATAAATATAATATTAAGTAAAAAAGCAAGTATATAAAAAGCAGAAGCATAAAAAAAACATAATAAAATAGAAATTTAAAAACAAAAAAAGTAATAATGTAGAGTGAAAAGATATAGCACAAGCTTTGAAAGTCATATTATAATAAATGACTTTTTACGTTTAATCAACCAAATAATCAGTCATTAATAAATCTGTTAATTAATTCCAGCGTTTTCGCTAATTCTTCCTGCAGCCACGTCACGTGACGTATTTCTTACCAGTGAATTGGGTTAATTATAAGGTATTTCCTTCAGAAGGCAGGCGGCCGTCTCTCTCACCACGGTGCCTCTCCGTTTAACGTTAAGTAGACGACGCCGACGCCCATTAGATTGATGACCGGCCCCACACACACACACACACACACACACACGTGCCCACGTGCCCGCCGGTTTCGGTATCGAGCCTTCGATCCATCAATCGGTGTCGGACCGAACCCCGGTTTCCTGTTATACAAGAACACGCCCTCATGAGAAGTAACAGCACAAAGCCAAGTGTGAAAATATTTTCTTTCCAAAATTGAACACCTTAGAAATAACACGAATTATGGAAGGAGATGATGAAGAAGCTGTCAGGGAACGAGAGTATTTTGTATTTGTACAACGCAATGATTTATAACACCAGGACACGCTGTGTTTTCGAAAAACCCCTTTATGTTGGTTCCTTTTCTAAAAAACAGACGAATTTAATTTAAAACGTGGATACTCCATTAAATTCTCGAATCATTATTTGTATGAATGAAAAATCGTACCGCTCATTTTATAGTATAGTTTACATTTTATGTTGATTTTGAAAAGGCATACTACATAAATGAAAAGTTGAAAATTCGTTGAACTATTTCAATTGAAATTGTATTACCGTTTGTCACCGCAATTTCAAGCCCGTTTGTTTTGAAAACAGGTTCTCTGTAAGGTCTCAGTCAGAATCGAAACATTTCCCCGACCTTTCATTGAAATTCTCTTGAATTTCTGCAGAAATGAAATTTTGAATTATTCCGCTGTTTGTATTTTTTGTAGACGAAACTCAAAAATAATTCATAGTTGTACCTACCTTTTTTTACGAGATTACGTAACCAATACATCAAACCATAACATATCAATTTAATTTTTTTAATTTTAAAGCTTTCTTACCAAAATTAAAAGCAGAGCTAACATACAGTTAATACAACAACAATATGTTGTGCTGTGGTAACTCCATGCTTGGCTACCCATTTGTACTTATAAAAGCACCTCTGTCGATATTTCAGTAATTTTAACCTCTGCTATATTTACATAGCGCAAATCCTTGAAGGCATTAGGGAATAAATATTAATGTTTAAATCTGTTTCTTTGAAGAAGGGTATGCATTGCAAAATATTAACGCTTAATACTAGATACTATGTATATTATTATATTGAACAATTCGTTTTAATATTATGAAACATCGAAATAATCGATCTCGATCGTTTCCTGAATGAGAATTTCATTCTATTTCTTCCGCTCATGTTGATTTTCACAAAAAATAATGTTTAATTTTTAAGTTAGAATTTAAAAAAAAATGGTTGAAATATTTTTTTATTTTAAAGTTATCAAATGTTATTCTTTCAGCATTGTGCCTGTAGATTTAGCTAAAGCCATTTATTTTCAAAATTATTATCAAAAGTTTATATTGCAGTGGGTTAGGTTAGGTTAGGTTAGGTTAGGTTAGGTTAAGTTAGGTTAGGATCGAAAGAATCGCAAAAATCATACTACTTATGATTTTTGCGATTCTCCTTTACTAGTCAAAAATAAAATGCTTAATAATAAAATGTTTTAGACAATGTACTGTATTTAACTTGAGACATCGTACAAGATTATTATCGTTAATTTGTACGTGTGTATTGAAATTAATATTATTTTGATATTTAAATGATTTCGGATATGTTTATGTACTTGCTGAGACAGAAAAGGCAACAGAAGTTGTCGATACAAAATAAATAAGAGTTAGAATCAAAGATAAACTCTGTTACGTTATTATAAGCCGTTGTAACGCATTGAGGTAGCTTACAGTGTGAACGTGAAACATTTAATTTAAATTCAGTGTTTTCTTTCCCAGTTCTAAGATGTATTCAAATTCTCAGTTTCGAATACGTAGAATGCTGAATAGGACTTTTCGATATAAAGTCAACATTTTTATGAATCATATCTCCATACCGAATTGTTCCCATGTAGAAAGTTTTTATTGAATTTCGTCAGAGCGATCGTTACCGCGGGGACTTTGAAATCGTCAAACCTCGTATATTCAGATTTTATTTGAGACATTTTCATACAAAAATCACGGTACCATTGAGAATTGTCACATTTGACATACTTCTGCAAACGTTTTGCTTGTATAAATTATTACAAGGAAATACGAGGAGTATTAAAGCAAAGGCAGCAACATATCGATGAGGTGTTTTTGAGATAAATATAAAAATCTTTCATTACTGGAGGAAATTTATTTGAAATCTATGAAACGTACTTTTTATAGGAAATAAATTTAAAAAACGATTGTTTTCCTTATATATAGGTACATGTATGAATAAATATGCAAATATCTTCCACCATACCACCATACAACATACCACACAAGAGTCGTAATTCTTTTTGGTGAGGTACACACAAAAAAAAAAAGAATTGTAAATATTTTTACGGTATCTTGTAATAAAATATTATATATTTATATCTAATATATATATATATATAATATATATATATATATATATATATATATATAACATATTCCAACATACATACACACAACACACACACACACATATATATATATATATTATTATTAATTAAATAAAAAAATAAATAAAATAAAAATCTTTTGGGTGTTGATTTGTTCACTATCAAATAGTACCTACTACTGTTTTATCTATTTACATAAGGAACAATATTATTTGATCATCTGAAATCTAATTGATCTACTGTAAATGTGCACTTTTTTAAATAAATTATGTTTTTTTGGTTTTTTCTTTATATTAATTATTGTGTCTATATTAATTGATATACGGATAAATTTTAAATGAACTGCATTCAATGTTGAACTGAAAGTGCCGACTAAAATAGGTAAGGTTAGGTTAGGTTGAGAAATACGCATGTACAAAAATTTAACAGTCAAAATTTAAATAGACAAAAAAGTATTCTAGTTAAATAGAATTATAAAAAAAGTTTATTATGTTTAATGCTCATTTCTCTTATTTTGGGGCCCAACAATTAACTATCAAACATAATTTCTACATTTCAAACATTTTTTGCGTAACTCTAAACAGATTAAAATATCGATTGATTTGATTTATTTTATGTCTCGGAGAAAGAAGATCAATCATTAATGATCATGACCTTTTAAATATTTTTGCTTTGTTGTTTTTGCAAAATTAAAATGATCATTTAAATACAAGCCTTTACATAATTGAATACTGTCGTCTTTGCTTTTAAGTTTTAGTCTGAAATCTAAATCAATTCTCATTTAAGTATGAAGCGGCCATTTTGACACACGACGTCCTTGGGGATTGATTGGTGAAAGTGGATATTTCTGTCTTTACTTTTATTAGTGATTTGGATCATGATTTTTGAAGGGATGAACTATATATTCTATAAAATTTTGAATTCAGCACATTCCAAATTAGTCATCCCTGGTCCACTGCCTTTTAAAGATATTTATTTTTATTTTTTCTATATTGTTTCCCTTTCTTTAACTAAAATGTAATCTTTACTATGTTTTGATTAAAATGTCGTGTCGCCCAGTTGCTATGAAACTGACAATGGTTTGATGCTAAAAAGCACAGCGCCCTATTTTTTACAATTAAATACGCCAAGATGTCCAATAACATAAGCAAAACACATAACAAATACCCAGTTTTGAGTAAATCACATAGATTGATTGTTATCTTACCGGGAAACGAACCCGGAACCCTCTGTTTGAGAAGTCAGTATCATAAATTTCAATAATATCATGGCGATTTATAGATCGGATAACGAGACAAAGAATTTTCTTACATGGTTTGAATACCGGTTAATATATTATATTCCATGTTTTCATTTCATTCACTTATTGTGAATTCATCATTCTTGCACTGATAAGTTAGTTGATAATTTAAAACAGTATTTTACATGAGATGCGAATAAGAATATAATAATTATGTATTCAAATAACATACCTACTTCTATAAGAAATTAGACTAAATTTAACATTTGTTTGTGTGGAAGAGTCACCTCTGATAGTTGTGTAATAGCACATCTAAAAAATAATAATAGAACCCAACATTTATTACTTCATACAATATCACATTAATTAAATTTTTTTAATAAATTAATAAAATAAAAATGCTCACTGCTTCGTCTTCAATAATAAACTAAAACATGAGACCAGAAAATATTTTATCAAGTATATGGATGGACGGTATGGTGGACTAAAAAGTGAAAATGGTTAGGAGGCGGGGCTTATTTGGATAGGAGGTGTTTGTGTGTTAAGTATATTATGATTATAAAGATTAATTTCTAGAATCTATGTTTTTCTCCCTTTTCTACATACACGCACCAATTCTAGATTATCATGGACCAAACAATGACTGATTTTGCGTGGTCTACCATCCCTAAGTTGATGCTGAAGTTGTTTATCCCCCTAAGGTGTTCGCCTTTCCGCATATGAACTCAAACAGTTTTTGAATGTTTTGAACTAGTGATCACTCAAATTATCCTAAAAACATCAACCTATAAAAAAAGCAAAAAAGATTTTTTGAAAATGTCAAGATGAAAAAAAAAATAAAGTTATATTATAAATGAATATGTCTGCCTACATTTACGTTTTCAATTCAATTCAAATACAACCTTATCTCAGCTGGCAAAATCAGACTACCAGATCCAAATCACGGAGCAGGTAAGGATACCTGTGACTGTGCACGTTCCATGGGGGTACTCTTGATTTTACTCAAATATTAATCCAAAATACATATATGTTTGTATTTTAAATTTGTCGACCCTTCGCGACGTGGATTTACCTGGAGGAACTTGGTACATAACCAGGTTAACTGTATACCTAAATCTTATAAATTAAAACAAAAACTTAATCAATGTGTAACGAAGTAAATAAACAGTTTGGTATGTGGAGACAAAATATTTTATTAGAAGAGCACAAAACAAAAAACCAAAAAAAATTTCAGATATGCAAGTATTTATAGAGTAGTCTGATTTTAATCTATATTTTTTTTTAGTGAAATATCTATTTTTTCAAGACGGTAGAAACTATCTACAGTAAAAATAAATTATTAACCGGATTATACAGATACCTATCAATTTATTTTGATTTCCAGGAAAAGTGTTTAACAAGTGGAATAAACAAGGCCATTTTAAAATACCTGGTTTATCTTTTGCGGACGTCGTGTTATGATCGGAATTTCATTAATGGAGTAGGGAGTTATTCGTAATTTGATCATTCTTTACTTCATCGTAAATGCAGTCACCATATACCTGTAAGCCTGTATATGCAAGTACATACATATAGGTCATCCGCCTTTGTTCGCTCTTAGGTTAACTATGTTCTAAAGATCTAACCTTTCATCAATTAAACTATCACATACATCAGAAACTAAATTTTTCACAAGGAACAAAAATAATATTCGATAAGATTGAACCTATAGCCTCTCTGTTACGAAGGTAGTGAAAAATATAACTGCAGAATGATAAACGAATGATTTATTTGTGATTTCGAATTGACCATATTTTTCAATTTGCTATGATAAATGGACCACCTACTAAATACTGCGCCTCCGGCCCAAATTTTAAATGAAGAGATTTGTCTTGCGGAGCCGTATAAATGCATTAGATAAACCGAAGGTTTAACTCTCTCGGGTTCAATATATAAAAGTGGAGCGATAACGTTAATCGAAGCCTGTCCTAACGCGGCGAAATAACGAAATATCTCTTAACGATTCGTTATCCCCCTTCACGCAACGGATCGTAATGGATTAACGGTGTCGTTACAGATAACTCTTTATCCGTTTTCAATTTCGTCCTACAGAGGCCCCGTGAAAGGAGGAAATGCTTTTATTTATTGCATTGTAATGTCATCAGTGAAATTAATTTAATGTTTTTTATCACAAATAGTCCGATAAAAAACAAATTATTGTCACAAAATGCGATATGTTACATTAAATGATTGTTTTCATCATAATTTTGGTTTTATTACCATACTATGGTAAAAAAATCTTGTGTTCCAGGCAGATATTCGAATAATTGTTAAGTTATCATTCATCACTAATTGACATTGTGTGTTTACATGATTACTTAAATTTACTGATAAATTATTTTTTTAGTTAAATTTAAGTTTTAACTATAATTTCGATAACTAAAAATTTAAATTTCTCCACGGTACGTAATAAAAGATAAATAAAGAAAAACCAAAAAAAAATTGGTAATAACACTAATAAAATCACGTTTCCTTCACCTCTACTATTCATATTCCTATTAACTTCAAAAAAACTCTCTTTATTCCATGTTCTGCTCTCGTTTTATCCGAATAAGTTGATAATACACTGTATTTTGATTAGTTATTAATGATAATTACTGATAATAACCAATGATGAGAGGGACATTTCTCGAAATAATATAAGTAATTTAAGTAAAAACAAAAAAACATACTTATTCTGAATGAAAATACTGATCTAAAATGGAATTTAAAAAATTGAAATATGTTTCAGGCGTATTCTAGTGTAATGCTAATAATTCGGAAGAATCTCATTACATATATAAAGGATATTGCTAAAAAAATTCCAAACGATAAAAAATAGATATCTCATTAGTGACATCTGTGGTCATTCAAGGCGAATGAAAAAGCTTTGGATGCCGGTCGCGCTAAGGATTATTACAACACATATACGGAACATGTCGTAAAATTTAAATATAAACAACTTCAAAAATTTGATAGACATGGTATTCTATCATGGGTGGAAATGATGAACGTTACACTATGTAAAGCAGGTGCGTGCAGTGAGAATAATAAGCGTGAATTTTATTCATACATATACCTATTTGGAAAAAAAATCAAATTTATATATTTATCCCGCAGAATATTATGAAATAACAAAATCTAGACACTATATTAAGTATTGTATTGGGAATATTACGAGATATATCTTTAATTTTGGTTTCTTTTCAAAATATATGCTTAGGAAAATGTCATGCTTCTTCTTAAAGCGATCACTTAAGCCAGCCGTACGATAGGTCGTAAGCTCTATGAACATCCAAATACTTCCGTACCTACTTTTTCATAAAAATACAATTTCGTCTGTGAGACATCTAACATATATAAGAATTTATAGTTCTCTGCAAAAAGTCTCAAAAACAATGTTACTAAAATTTACATCATATCATAACGGTTGTATTGATTTGTACTCTCTCTGTTATTTATATATTTCTTTTTCAATTATTTTGAAGTACCATCTTGTTATCAATTTCATTAGTTTTTATTGACTCTGTATCATCTTAACCGGCATACCACAATAACTGGTTTTTTACTACTAGTATTGCTTAATGCGTTACAGGCTAGAACGTAATAATTATTATAAACGATTGTAACATGTGAATAAATGCCTACATTATCATGATACTACGCTGACCTTGGAGTTCACCCCGAGAAAATTCCTTTTTGTTCTGCGCCTTGTTTCGGTGGTGGTCGACCTCGAAATCTTCCAAGTCCTTCTGGATCATATTAGCCAATAGAATCTACTGATCTAAATCTCCCCTCTGGTTTGTGAAATGTTCAAGTGGTTCGTTCACACATGGTGACGCATTCATAAAAGGAAAACGCCTGACCTGACAGGGTATATCAAAGACGTAATTACGGTAAAATATTCGAAATAATAGTGGCTAAATATTGTCAATGCAAATTCGATCAAAACAGATCGCAGGGAGATACAGAGACGGACGAATGATACGATTTGTACTTCCAAGCTTTAAATAGT
This sequence comes from Agrypnia vestita, assembly GCA_016648135.1. Lineage (NCBI taxonomy): Eukaryota > Metazoa > Arthropoda > Insecta > Trichoptera > Phryganeidae > Agrypnia > Agrypnia vestita. The sequence continues at coordinate 107,477 of JADDOH010006206.1, read as the reverse complement.
ACCCTTTTTTTGTATCTGCGGTATAGTAAATATCTTCTGTTTCTATAGTTCCATGTAATCATCAGCCACGGTGCTCGTGGCAATTTCGATTGGTCGAATGTTATAAATGCGAGCCTAAAAAATTAAAAATGGCAACGGACGAGTAGTATTAAATGAGTATAAGTACAAAGAAGATTTTAAATCAATCTATATATATATATATATATATATACAAAGAAACCCGTGTTTCCCTATCCGCCAAGTTTTCTCCACAACCAGCCACAACCACCCACTGCTGGTTATGGTGGTGGGTAGCCCTTGGTGTCACATCGAGAATATGCGAGATTGGTGGGGGTGGCTTTGCGTGGGTGGCAGTGGGTAACGAAAATGTACTTTCTAGCACATTGTTTTGTTATGGGAAGGCCGCAAATGCTTCAGATTGTTTCAAAATAGGTCGTCTATGACTATGTCGGTGAGTCTAGAAGGTTCCTGAAAAACCTGCTCTAGAAAGTTCTGGAAGGAGAAGGTTCTAGAAAATTCCCAAAAGTTCTAAACTGAGTGGCGGAATGTGTCGGTATGTCTAGAAGGTTTCTGTACATTCAATAAATTTATTGAAAGTTATGGAAGGAGAAGGTTCGCGAAAATTCTATGACTATTCAAACAGTGTACTAAAAATCTACGCGTGCGAAGCCGCGCAGGCACAACTAGTTTAAATATATACAACTAACTAAATATTTTTAAATTTGCGTGTTTTTAAAAGATTTTTAACCATGACAGTTATTTTGTGAGAGCACCGTAGAAATTGCAATTCAATATCGAACCAATGCTGCAGGTGTTTTTTAATAAAATCCATTAAAATAATGAAATTGGATTCCCCATACACCGACACGTTAGTGATGACATTAAAAAAATCTACACCATGAAACGTGAAATTGGTGAACAGTCGTTATATCCAAATATCTCAGTTACAGTTTTAATACATTTTGTTAATTAAGATAAATTTTTGATTTTATCGCTGCCGAAAGAGACACATCGTATTTTATACATAATGTAAAGACTTTTAGAAAGCTAGATTGGTATCAACTAGATTTAAATAATATGGTTAGATATACACGCATGAAAAATATGCTTTGCAGTCATCATGAAAATCATGAGGGATATTATGTTCTCTGTCACATATCTGCCAATTGGGAATATAATCGTGTAAAGTGATCACTTGAAGTGAAGTCTTGTAATAGGTCGTAAGCCCTGTAAACAATCAGGACTTTCATACCTACTTTCTCGTAAATAGCTTTATCGCTGTGAGACATCCATAATATTCATGCATTCAGTTTTATAATATAATAGTGTTTAAATAAACATTTACGTATAATTTTAAGTCGTCTTTCTATCGCTTATTATTTTTTAACGGTACGTAATCTCTAACCGTCTCAAAATCAATAAGAGTGAAGAAGAATTTTAAACTGCCCTTACAAACAAGACCCCACAGAATTTATATTTTTACAAAATCCTCGTTTGGTAGTCTAATAACCAATAAAACTGTATTTAAAGAAGTAATGGTAAAATGGTTACAGCTCATCACTTGAACATCCAATTTCACATTTATATTTTATAGTTTTAGTAAATTTTCAAAGTAACGCTTTTAAAGTTTATCCGGAGCTCTCATTTATGGACCATTTTGTACCCAGTTATTTTCCATTACTTAATATAATATAAAGTGCTACGTTAGAAAATCTCCTTTCACAGTGAAAAAATCGTTGATGTAAGCTTATTGTAAGTGCCGGTAATAAAAGGAAGCAATCTAAAGCAGAGGACTAAATTAATGGATAGATTTACATTGTAATACCCAATAAAAAGGAGACTCCCTTCGTCAAGTCGGCGAATATTCTAAGGGCGGAAGGGTATTACTAGTTGACGCACTCTGACTAGAATCACAGCATTACAAACATTTTCAAAGTCGATTTGAAGGCTCATTGACTTCTCGACGTTTGTGTATTAAAGTTTGCTCATTTATTTAATAGGTACATTATATTTGAAAGTACGCAATCGAATATATTTATAGAATGCTTAACATCAAATTAAACCTCTGTGTACTTCTAATTGCTGGAAAATCACTAAGGAAGATGAAAATTCAGTATTGATCTTTGAAACTTCGATTTTAAGGACATTTGCAGATTCTTCTTTTTCTTTAATGATAAAGGTCTAGACTAGTGGGCTTTTACATGACTGTCTTGAAATTATCTGTCGCTGGTCCTGTACTCGGTTTAAATCATATTGGCTTATACATGGAGAGGTTCGTGCATGTTTTGAAACTCAACTGCTTTCGCTTCATATACCGCCTTCCTTGTTTTAACTTTTCTAGGCATATCTGGGGCATAAGCTACAATCAAAAATTAAACACGAAATTTGTTGACATTGATTAATTCCATATAAATGAGCGGTGTATAGATAAAATAATATAAAACGGAACTTGAACATGAGAACCGAAATTTTTGAAGATGCCAGTAGGGTCAAGATAATCCAATTTGAGAGATTAAGTTGACTTTGGTACTGGAATTACAAGAAAATTGTTAATCAGGTTTTGTTCAGTGATCTGCAAGAGCGTCGGAGAGCAGACAGGCAAAAGTTGAGAGAAGTGAATGGTGGTGGCAATCTGTCGTCCATTGCGTGAAATAATGTGGAACAAGGATGTTTTAGAAAGAAGGAAATGGTTGATTAATTAGTTAGAAACGAAAAAATTGTAATTTTTTTTTATTAAATGGTGACTAATTAATTGTAAATAAGGAAATGGTGAAAAATTCTTTTTAAATGGTGAATAATTAATTGGAAATAAGGAAATGGTGAAAAATTCTTACATTCTACCAAAATACTATTACTGATATGTTACTGATTATGATGATGCTAAGTTTATACATTAGTATGGGCTGGTTGACGCTCAGTGTAAGAATATTAGACTTACTCAGTGTTGAAAGATCCAAGTTTTCCGTTTCTTAAAATATGTATGCGGTCGAGAACAAAAAATGAAGAAAAACAGTGGAGGAGGTTACTTACTGCTGTGAAAATAGAACATACTTGTTCGTTTTCTGGGATGGAACATGATCTCATGACCACGAACAATATACACTTTCTTAGAATCCTGTATTAAATAGACTTATTTAAAAAACCGTATCTCCCTCAACATTTTTACTCCCTTTCTTTTAACTCGTAGCGTCTACTTGCTTGCTTGTCTGACGAAAAACCTTTGGATCGATTTTTAACCCTTTTCCCTTGATCAAATCGAGCTAAAACTTTGCAAGAAGACTAGTAGTGGTGATGACAAAAATGATTTAACAAATTTTCGTTTTAAAAAAATTAATAATTATAGTATAATTTTGGATTTTTAGAAATTTTAATGGTTTTTTCAAATTGAAATCATTCTATATGAGTAATTAGCCCGACGTGTGTAGCGAAGCGAAGGGGATTATTGTAAAAACTTGGTTTTTATGTGTTAGTTTTTTGTATTTATTAAAAATAATTAGATCTGTGTATTCATATCAAACAAAAAAATATTCCATTTGAATGCTGTCATTTAATTCGCAGAAATATGAATTCTAAATACGTAAAAAAATATGTCAGATAATTAAAATTCTGTGTACTAGGCATTTCTCACGACATATAAAATGTTCGCATTCTCACAGATAGCCACGGGGTGTAGTAATAATGTCTTCTTTGTAATCTCTATAGTTGATGGACCTTTATAAACAGAAGGCCCTTAGAGGCTTAATGCACGCTTTCAATCATTTATCATACATTAATTGCTCGGTGCGTTGGTTCGCAGTGTTATTCTCGTGTATAATACCATATATTCGTCTTGTCAGGGCATTGGAGGTCATTAGTCACCCTGCAGGTAAGCTCTCCAGGCTCCGGCGCCATCATTTGGTGGTTTTGAACTCGATCCACGTCATAAAGTATTTGAACATATGTAAAAAAAAATAGCAAAAAGAATTTCACTTTTGGGAAGTGTCCGAAGCTACATCAAAACGGAATCTTACAAAAATAAATATATAACGCAATGATAGTCCTTCGCATCAAATACTGTAGAATATATCAGACTTAAAAAGATAAAAAAGAATTTAAAAAAAACACTCTAAAATAAGGTACAAGGAATAATTTTAAAAAGAAATCGATGCACAGGATTCAAAGTGATGCTAGAATGATAAAAATATTGACAATCAGATAAATGCTTAAATTTGTACTTCTATTTATAAATAAAATTATTAATGGACATAACACTTTTGAATTAATAAACAAAATAAAAATAAAAGCAACATAAACCTGTCCACTACACTAAGATAGAGAACAAGATCGCAAAATTGTATCATGCACAGTGGAATGAAGTTGTGTAGTAAACTAATGTTGGGGGACGAAAGGGATGAAAAAATATTACAACTTCTAAAAGGAAACATGTGATGCGTAATTGCGAATAATCAAGAACTTCAGCAATAATATTTAAAAATAATTTTTCAAATAATTTAGAAAAACAAAAGACATTATTCATTTTGATATTTTGAGGGTTATTTGTAAAACATTAATAACCTCGCAGGACTATATTCCTGCCTTGATTATGAGTCGAAAATGTTCAAGCTATTATGACCTAATATCAATAGTTCAGGAGATATGCGGTATGAAAGTTTGCATTTTTTTTCAATATTTCTGTCTTATTTTTTGAAAACGTTGGACTATCATTACAGTAACTCATATCGATTATGAAAAATTCATTCGTTTCAATACAATTTAAATAAAATAATAAAAACCCTGAAAAAATTCAAATTGGAATGTTTTCCAATTGGAATTCGAAGGTTTTTATTTTGTCTTGTATTTCGAGTTCTGTTTTGAATAGATGGCAAGCACACCCGTTCACTCCAGAAGTCGAGATCCAAGTGAAGCCTAATGCGAGGCTAATTGCTGAATTTACTTTGTGACCTGGTAATTCTTCTATTATTGTTGGAAATTCCGTTATTGTTAGTTATATTAATATGGTCATTTACTGCGT
>JADDOH010006206.1:0-102446 GCA_016648135.1 Agrypnia vestita | reverse complement strand
ACATGTAGGTGTAATTAATCAAATAATATAAGTAGATACATACAAATAATATAATTAATATATATTTTTAAAATATTACTAATATCTTTCTTCTTTATTTCAAAAAGTGAAGTAAATAATATATAACAGATTGAAATTTTAAAGCAGTTATTACACCCTTTAACACGTTAAAATAACCCAAGAAGTAATGTTCTCATTTAATCAGGCCCGACCCATTCAGCTGAAAGGGATCCCGGAGATGAACCGAGCCACGTTGAGTACCATTTAATTCAAAAGTAGTAAAAAACTTTATGGGATACTAAAATTGGGTAGTTTCTGCCACCGCAGCTTAAAGGCCCCGTGTAACTGGTATTTTCAGATGTATTCGTCTGTTTTGGATACGTTGTAATGTATTTTTTAATTCGTAATTAAGATATTTCTTATTAATCTACCACTAAAAATAATCGAAAAATAAATGCGCTATCGGTAAATATAATTTAAAATATGTTTAACAGAATGGTAGTCAAATTAGTATAAACCACTATCAGATTTAAGGTCTACCGATTTCAAAACTTACCCGTCTCTTCGTCAGGACCAACACTACACTATTACGTTCACAAGACTATACACCACAACCATAGTACTGTTAACTTTTACCAATATTTATCACATGCGTGTTAATCTTATCAAGGACTAACATGCACTAAATTGCCTACGAGGAAGGGAAAGTGAGAGGAGGCGGGATGTAAAGTGGGTGTTACCAAATATTTTGTTAAAGTTACATTTAACAAAGGGCTGTATGGAAAATTGATTATATTATTTATTAGAGGTGTTTATTATTCTAAATTATTTAAAAAAAAAATCTAAATTATTGAATTTTAAACCTTAATTATTGGAATTTAATTTTTATACCCCTGTTTTTAGGTCAAATTTATGATTATTTTCTATGAGATAGTTAGAAAATTCAGAAAAATTGTTGTTGTTAATACAACTCATAATATGATATTTCGTTCATCTTAAATAAAATCAGCTAGTGGTTTATATTTATTTAACTAACATTCTGTCACAATGTCTAACTACAAAGTTAATGCTTTAAATATAAAAATATTAACAATGGTAATATTGTTGGCTGTAAGAATCTGAAAATTTTAGCGGTTTTTATTGAAATTTCATTGATTTTACTTTAGAAGTGAACACTACAAAATTACATCAAAAACATATCTATTTGAAATGAAATATGTGGGATGTGGGAGGCGTCCCCTCTGATAAATATGATTAGTAAAGGTATAGATATAGTATAGAAAGCAGTAAGTAAAGGTATAGAATGTATCGGTGGGTCAGTTTGCTTTGTAGACAAAAAGCAATAAACAACCTACAATCAGCATGCTCAGCATCTAACTATATACTGTTCAAAATGTAAAAAGCATGGTGAAAATAGTGATCTTTAAAAAATATATTCTAATTTATAAAATTTCATACAAAAGTTATATCAGGCAAACCACCTTTCTACAATTTTTTATGATACATGATAAAACAATAAACAGAAAAAAGATATTAGCAGAATCGCTAGTCAATTGTCGTGGAAAAATATAAAACGAAGTCTTATTGTTCAGTATGTTTACTTACTCTAAATGGGAATTAGAATAAAAAAAAAAAAATATTTTTTAAAAGTGAAATGGCACGTAATTTTAATGTTAGGGTAAAGGAACATTTAAGAGGTCTCTATAAAAATAACTTCTCTGATTTCTCGAACCTTCTTTTGGAAACAGGCCACACGTCTTAAAAAGGAAACTGTATCGAGATTCTCCACGTAAATAATAGAGGCCTTAGGTTGTATTGGGTTCCCCGTTTCGGTGTCTACTTGCCAATTACCCCCACCATAACTGTAGCCACGCCCTCGTTCAAAAAAATATTTGTTTACTAAAATAAGTAACGGATAGTTAGTACGCGTTAACGAAGGGAGAAACTACATTTCAAAATGAAGACTACAACACACACACGTTCACCAGTTTGAAGACTACAAAGTGTACACTACAATTGTAGTAAAAACTACTTGAAGTGAAGGAATTGTAGTACTACGAAATGAAGTGAAGTAAATGAAGTGAAGTAAGTAAAGTGAAGTAATTGAAGTGAAGTAATTGAAGTGAAGTAAATGAAGTGAAGTAATGAAATGAAGTAATAGTGAAGTAAATATTTAAATGAAGTGAAGTATTCTAGCTAAAAAAAAAATAAAAAAATATTTACGATAAATTTCTCCAAAGTAACATTTGGCGACCTAAAAAAAAAAAAAAGGTTCGTACCTACTATTTGAAGTTTATACTTTCAATAACTTTAGTGTTTGTAGTTTGTAGTGTGCACTACACATCGAAATGTGCGAAGTGTGCACTTCAATGTAGTGTAGTACTACATTGTAGTAGTGAGTACAGAGCGGACCCATCACTAGTACGCGTCCGTCGGCGTCGTGACGAAGATACAGTGGTATCGAAATAGTTACACGTTACGTTTAGTTACTCCGAGTGGTCAATACAAATAATACAAAAGTTACAAAACCATTTTGACAAAATGAGCTTTTACTTCGACACCATAATGTATTGCGAAAATTTATACTAGCGCAATAACATTTCTTGCTTCTTCTTACCATTTACGAAATTATAATAATGTATCAAGATTATATGTAGGATCACCACGATAAATCTACACCAATACTTACTAATTCCAAATCATGGCAATTGGAATTGAGAATGGAGATTACAATTAGAATTATTATTATATTATTATTATTATAATTATTATTATATTACAGAATGGACTGTTCCTAACGGAACATGAAAATTTATCTTATTACTAAATAAATTTCTGAGCGCGACGTTTTACTGGTATTGAGGACAGTCATACTCTAATATCTTATTTCTTTTGATTACACATTCAAATCTCCAGATGGTTAATATTTTTTTTAATAATTAACAGTTATAGGTGAATGCGTCTAGCAGATATAATAATTGTAATAACTCCTCACATCAACTATTGTGCTACAATGCTACTTGTATCTGGCCAATGAACAAAACAGGTGCAAAACAGATGCAAAATCAGCAATGAGAATCATATTAAAAAAAAGTAAATACACCAAAATTGAAGAAATGAGAAAAGCACTCAATTGGACGGAAATTAAAAAAATGCTAATTCATAATGTTCTCATATTTATACATAAAATTTTCAATAACAAAATGCCAAAATATTTTTTGAACAAAATTACTGCACATACATACAGATGTACATACATATAACACCCGAAATAGGAATAGAATATGATTACCATATAAGAAAAAAGTATATACACAGAATTGTCTAATGTGCAGAGGTGTAAAAATATACGATGAGATGCCAGAAAACATGAAGATTATAAATAAGATGAATGAATTCAAAAACAAATGCTATAATTATTGTAAAAATGGCATAGAATTGTAGAGCATAAGATGTTTTATTAATTAGAGATTGTACCATCGATTAGATTAGATGTAAATGTAAATATGTAGGTTATTATGCATAGTATATTAGTAATAGATTTAAGAATGAAAGTGTTAAATACTAGTTAATATACAAACTGTAGTATTAACTACCTTAAGAAATAAATAATTTTTTTTTTTTAAAAAAAGAAATTTGCTCTATGCACGATGCACATCGTGTTTATAAATTTTTCTCATATTTTTTCATGTCCACAAAATCCGATAGTACATTGGAATAATAACAGGAAGTATCATTATGGAGTCTACCTTCAGAAACGTGCTCATTTTACGATGCAATATTTTGCATCAGTGTGCATAAATAAATATTTCGTTTGTACGATACTCGATAACGAATTTTCAATAGTCCATTAGTAAACATGAATGAGCAATACAAGTTAAACACCATTTTTTAATTTAATATCTATTTTCATTTACGGTAGGCATCATTTGTAAATGTTTTAAATCATTATCATTTTTGATTAAAACATTTAATAATAATCAACAATGATTCATTAGAGATTAATACAATCAATGCATCAGTGCACAAATTAAATTGATGTACTAAAGTCGTACGCGTTCAATTATATATAATTTAACTACAGATTAATAAATCGATTAACAGAATGAATGACAAACGAAAAAAAAAGTGTGATGAAAAATGTATTACCTCTAAATAACTGGTTACTTCTAATAAATGCCATGTAAAACTTTTATTAGAGCAGCGCTTACCCATACGCCAGAAACCTGATCTATTGATTGTCATCGGCTTCCAAGTTTTTCTTTGACTTCTGCTCCAACGGGTTATTGTACAAATAGTTACAAAGAAAGATTGTAGATGTATTTGAAAGAGCAATCCCCAAGAAAGAAATTTTCGAGGCTGTCAAAGTGAGTGTGTTGTAGGCATTATATAAAAAAATTTACGACCTGTATTTTAAGCAGAAGGCCATACAATTGGACAGGCTTCGATGGAAAAGCCGTGTAGAGCATAGAACGATGCGCGACTCCCTAAATGACTGCTCACTATTAAACCTTGTGGAAGAATGTGAATAATTTGACGCAAAATGAGGTGACATTATCCTCATCCTTGGAGTCAGCAATCGGCGAGTAGTAATCCAATACAGGTGTTTTATTGAAGTTATCAGGAACCAAATTGAGCTTTACAATAAATTGCGTGTCTGAAATTCTGTCATCAAACCAGTAATAATATATGGAGAGGAGTCATGGACAATGACCTTTAAAGGGAGACTTCTGATTTGAACATTAAGTATTGAGAACAATACTGGGACCTAGGCCCAGTGTTTTAATAGGCACGTGGAGGCACAGGAATAATTCGGTGCCTATTACAACAACCTTTCGTAATAAGCACCACCAAATTTAACTGACTAGTTGATATAAGACATGTATTTTGGGAAAGTAGCGACAGATATTAAAATACTACATGGAGCTAAACCAAAAGGGTGAAAACCGATGGGCAAACACAGACAGCGCCTCATGGATAATGTACTAGGTGTTCTGGAGAAGCTAGGTAAGGAGGGATGAAAGCATAAAGAAATGGATCGGAAGAAATGGAAAGAAATCAACTAGGAGGCTAAAGCTCTACAAGAGCCACACACTCATCAGAACTATTATGAGCAAAATGTTGAGGTTTCAATGTAAAGAATGATAAGAATGAAATGAGCTAGGTCAAGAATAGAAATGTATTGGAACATGTGTTGAAAAATAGAGTAATGAGAGATTCGTGCAAAAATAGATATAACGCAATAATAGTCCCCCACATCAACTACTGCAGCAGTATACTATTACTGGCTAATGAAGAAGAATTGAAAAGTTAACAATACTCCAAAATAAAGAATTAAGAATTACACTAAAAAGAAATCGATACACAATAATCACTGTGATGATAGAAAGTTTACAAATGATAACATTTAGATAATTTATTAAATTTAATGTAATTCTATTTATACATAAAATTGTTAATGGACACAACAATACATTTGAATATTAAGAAATATAAGAAAAAACCAACATGAACATGACCATTGTGCAAGAAGAGAAGATGAATTACGATTACCATTCAGAAAGAAAAAAGATGAGGGATGAAGTTGTATACGAGTCTTCCAGGGGATATTAGGGACGAAAAATATATGAAAATTTTTAAGAAAAAACTAAGAAAGTTCGTGATACGTACTTTTGATTAGAAAATTGATATACTGATATTTTACATTGTATATATTGGGAAATATAAATGTTATTATATTACCTATTTTGAGAACAAAAATATAAGTAAATAAACTGGTCAATCGGCAATACCGTGTCGGCGACTTGCTAACCAATAACTATACCAATAACATACAAAGCGCCCGGTACCATTCTTGTTCAGCTTCAGGCCATCGAGTATTTCAAGAATTATTGTGTCAAGAATTATTACAACACGTCTTTAATATTCTGGTTTTATATAAGTTTACATTATATATGTAGCTTGTTAGTCTTGTGGTTAGGACTCTCGCCTCGTGATCCAAAAAGGTCGTGGGTTTGAAACTCACTCCAGACAGCAAGTTAGTTATATTTTTATAGCACAAGCGTTTAGATTAATTTGAAAATAGTAAGAATATTGATGTGATACGTATTCCGTTTTATGATACGGTAAGGAATTGATTTTATATTTTACAAAGCATATAAAAGATAATATATGTACGGCAATATCCACATTCATCGTCAGGCATTGTACTTAAGACTTCTCACTAAAATTGACAATCCCTCTGGAAACGTACGATTTAATATTTTTTATATTCATTTCACAATTATTTTAAAGTGTCTTTTCAATAATTTTATGTATGGTGTTGCGGTGGTATACATTCATTCTGTCTAGAAAAGACACTCACAAATTTATTAATTTTACAAATGGGCGTCAAATAATTTCGATAGAAGCGTGGCGGCGAGAGACGTAACCGTGTTATTTGAAAATATGATCAAAAAATAACAGTACTTACAAAACGTAAAGGATCAAGGTATGTATATGTATGCATGGGTCACTAGCATAAAATATTATATTCATCGAGTTTTCTACTACAGAAAACTTATAAAGGCTAGCTACCACATAAAGTTCATGTTTCAATCAATCCTGTATTATGTGAGTATAATGTGCACCTCTGCAGGTGTCCAGCATAGGTACACTGCATACCCGACCTGTATCCTGATAGCTTTACGGATGGGAGTACCTACGGATCGTCATGAGTTAGTGGCAAAGTTAACAACTCGTTTCCCTCCTTCCTGAGGAGTCATAAACCAGGGAACCAGCGAATAGTGGAAATTCGTCTTATCATTGAAATAATAAACTAGTGAGATCAATATTTTTTGATAGAAATTTCATTTATGATATTTGCCATAGCAATGACGTCTTGAAGTGGAAAATGCAAGCTTTGTAACAAATTTAGATACACAGGAAAACTTTTAATACAAAGAAATAACCCAATTTATTGATAAAACACCTGTTCTCTAATAAATTAATCCCCTCACTCAAAATCTAATTGATCTCAAAGAAAAACAATCATTTAACACACCCTAGCTCAATTGAGATAGTATCTAAAAACAGAAATGTCGGGGTGAAACATAAAATATAAAGAACAAGTAATGGAATCGAAAACAAAGTGGTCAAATAGATGTAGAACATCATGAATCGTATCCGAAACAGCCAAAAATAATAATATGACTAATGAATACAGAAATGGGGGTTGGGTTTGGTCACTGCTATGTGAGGACAATTTTTATGAATAGGGGAATTTTATAAATCTGCAAAGTAACCTCAGAGAGCCTTCAAATTACATACAAAGCCTACATAGTACCGAAGTGCACTTGTTTCTATAGCAAAAATAAGAAAAAGGTGAACTCTATTATTATTATCTGACAAAAGATCAATCACATCTACACACAGATGCCAGAACATTCATATCTCCGAACTTTCAAATGTGATATGATCATTTTTTTTGTGAGATGATCAGTACCTTATTTTGTATCTCCTCGGGAATACTGCAATTTTTCCTGATACGTTATTTTTTCGATTTATGTAGACACCAAAATAATATTTTTTACGTATACGTACGTAGAGTTATTGCAGCATGGATCTCAAATAATTGTAGAGATACTCTTATCTCAAAGATTGTGACTTTACTTATAAATATCTTTTTTTTAAATTTTTTAAAATTTTTTAATTTTTTTAAAAAATAGAGATGCGAACACGGAATACGTGTCACATCAATATTCTTACTATTTTCAAACTAAGCTAAACGCTTGTGCTATGAAAATAGGACTAACTTGCTAGTCTGGGCTGAGATTCGAACCCGCGACCATTGGATCACGAGGCGAGTGTCCTAACCACAAGACCATCAAGCTACTCTTTGCATTTTCATATAACTCCTCCACGTACATTATTGTCATTTTTAAATTTTCTTATATATCGTTTACATTTCAGTATTAGTCAGTATTTTTTATCTGGCGTATTGTATTGAATACAATAAAAAAAAAACACAAATGTTTTAAATTTATGTGTGCGAAATACTTGTACACCTAAAATTATATATTTGTTAGTAAAATATATTATAAACTGAATTAGGTACTTTAAAATTACAAACTGCACGTCAATTATTTAGTACCATATTAATTTAATAGTTTACGTAGAATATTAATTAACCCCTGTTATAAATTGAAATGTTAAGTCCATTAGGGTATTTTCACACATTCGGTTTCCCGATGCGGTTTTTTTCTAGTAGCGCTAGCCGCAATGATCGCAGAAATTCTGTACAACAATTACATACGCGAGTGACATGGACCGCACAGTACCGCGAGGCGGGATAAGTGATCCCAGGGGCGCAGCCTACTTAAACCTCCGGGATGAATTTATTTGAAAAAAGAAACGTTTTTTTTTGTTTCCGATTTACGGCTCCGCTGGAGATGGGGTGGTGGAGCTGTGAGCGTAACAAATGACGTAATCGTGCGCCGGCACAATTCATCAGGCTTCGGGTTCCGTAAATTGAATAAAGCAGGTGACGCGCGGCGGGAGCCGCCAGCCGAGGCGCGGGGAGCGTTCTGTAATTCCGCGCCGCTTTACGCCGATTTACTCACGTGTTTATCTTATCTGGAATTTTCATCGAATCCAACAACGCGAGTTGTCTTCGTACGACAGCGCATACACACATTATTTTACCGTTTAAGTGTGTTATCCAGACATTTCACAGAATGCCTGGGTGGGTCTAAGTTATTGTAGGTGTTCCAGTTAGGGTGCATAACGAACGAAGTCTTAACCCGAGCGTAGCCATATCAGCTCATGTTTCAGTAAAGAAGACAAAAGCTAATTAATGTATATTTTACATGTCTCGTAGAGACGAAACTGCATTTTTATGGGAAAGTAGGTATAGAAGTCTTTGGGTGTACATATGGCTTACTGTGGGCTGGCTTAAGTGATCACTTTACACAATGTAACGTTCGCCATTTCCACCTATGATAGAATATACCATGTCCACTAATTTTTGGAAGTTGTATATATATTTAAATTATGCGCCACGCTTCACATACGAGTACCAAAGCTTTTTTACTTCCCTCAAATGACCACAGATGTCGCTAATGAGACATCTATAGTTCATTTTGGAATTTGTTGGCTATATACTTTATCTGTGTAATGAAATTCATCCGAATTACTAGCATTATACTAGGATGCGCCAGAAATATTATTAAAAATTTATTAAATTCCTTTTTACCAGTATTTTCATTCAGAATAATTTGAGTGTCCAAATTTTTCAGAACAGTACTGGATTTTTGTCACAGGGACCTCATTAATCAATCAATCTATATTATAGATGTCTCACAGAGACGAAATTCACAGACTCTATACCTACTTTCCCATAAAAATGCAGTTTCCTCTCTTTGAGACATCTATAATATACATTGATTGATTAATGATGTCCCTGTGAAAAAAATCCAGTACTGTTCTGAAAAATTTGAACATACTCAAAATATTCTGAAGACAAAAGCTCTTTCGAAATATAACATTACCGAAAAATGAATGATTATATATAATATTTTAACAATATTTTTATTTGAAAGTATGTTCTAAGCACATTGTTACTGGATTTCGTCACAAAAAAAAAAATGTTTTGAGATTGTTTGAAAAATACAAATAATAAATTAGGAGTTATGTTTGAAGCAGAGAGGAATCTTCATATTTAAAAAAAATTAGTGAGTACTTAAAATATTCCCCCATAAACCAATTTGTCAATCACACACTACGCTGTCTCTTGATATCAGAATACAAACTTAATTTTTATGTTAAGAAATACGGTTTTTATAATACTGCAGAAATTATCTTACTCGTGAAAGATTTTCGATAAAATGATTACGTTATAAACATGTAACGTTGTGCAGAGGTAGATATTTTGATATAATATTTAATCAGGATCACAATACAACGCAGCACTGCAACACTGGAGAGGTATGAGGAGGGTTGATAATATGTAATTTAACGGTTGAGGTGATGTATATATCGACTGAGCTCATAAGAACGATGCCTGAATTCTCGTTTAAAGGATATATTCTGAAAAGCGGTTCTACGATGAAAACTTGCACAGAATTCCACTGAAAATATATCGAATAGATTTATAAATAGCTATAGGTATAGCGTAATATATTTGATAGTGGATACGCTGAAATACTGCAAACAATATTGTCAACAAAACCAATCAAAAATATCTATTATGCTTTACTTCAACTAGTTTTTATACCTTATTTGTTACCCGCACGGCTTCGGCGAAGATTTATTTTTATTTTTATTATTTTAGTCATATTTTATCAATTTGTGTATTAACCTTATTGTGGATTTTTTTTAGAACTTTTAAGTTCTATAGAAGTAATTAAATATCTCTTACCGTTAAGGCAGCGTTCCTAAAAAATGCATCGCTCGACCATTTTGTTGTTGATCTCATTTGTAAAATAGGTCACCGCGAGAAGCTCTTTTATTTTAACGGAATAATATATAGCCTTTGTCCACTTTGAAAGTCCCTTCTAAATATTGGTGAAAGAATATTTGAAATCGGATGAGTAGTTTTGGAGATTACCTCTTACATCCAAACTTACAAACTTGAACTCTTTATATATTAATATAGATTGAATTTCAAGCTCGTGAAACAATTATAAATAATACTATAATCACATAAAATTTACATTAGATTGTCAAAAAATCAATGGTCGAATTCATCCATTTCGTAGAAATTTAGAAATAAATGTTGGTACGTAAACACAAAATAGGTACGATTCAACGTATTAGATAGAAGGAAGAAAGGAAGTCGGTAGAAGGCAATTGTCCTGGTTGCGCAACATCAGACAGTGGATCGAAATGAGGCAGGTGGAGGATTTGTTCAGGGCAGCGCAGGTCAGAGAAATTTTCGCTGTGATCACCATCGTCGGGGGACCTGACAAAGCATAGAAAGAAAAAGGAAGTAGAAATTATGAACACACTTGTCAAACGTATTAGAACGTAAAAACGCCAATATTAGAGGATCAAGAAAAGTTGCAGGTTCATGGATAGGTTTAATCCAACAATACCCCCAATATCTCCAAGTGCCAATCTATTACTTTTACAAAAAAAAAGATTCCTATTAAATTCACCTCCAAATTAATGATGTAAACTTGTATCAGTTGAGGAGATAAGTGATCTGGGAGTAATTTTTGATGCTAAATTATCATTCATTCCCCACATTGACTTGATAACTAATAAAGGTCTCAAAATGTTGGGATTTGTTTTAAGAACTGCACAAAACTTTACAGACCTGCGCACTTATAAAGTCCTCTACACTTTTCTTGTCAGACCTCAGGTTGAATATAACTCGATCATTTGATCGCCTCACTATGTTAAACATTCATCGGCAATTGAACGAGTCCAAACAAAAATTTAAGATTTATTAATTACAAATTAAATATACGCTTGGAAGATATCAATTATGAATATCTCCTTAGTTATTTACAACTTTTAAACTTGTCTGTGAGACGTACTGTAATAGACCTAATATTTCTTTATAGGATCGTAAATAGTTTGATTGATTGCCCCCAGATTATTAGTCTGATTGACTTATATGCTCCATCGAGGTCATCAAAACACAGTGCATTGTTCTATTATAGTGGAAATGTCAGAAATAATGCATTAGCAAACTCTGTAATTCCCAGATTACATTCATTAGGGAATGAGCATGCAGAGGCGGTTGACATTTTTGCTGATAGTATAACTGTTTATAGGACAAAGCTGATACAATTGTTTACCCAACGAAATGGAAATGGACAATAAATCTTTCTATTTTACCTTTAACTATTATTATTTGTACCTTTAACTTTATTATTATTTTATCATATGTTTTTATGTTTTTCTGTATTATTATTATTATTATTATTACCTTTTAACTATTATTATTGTAACTTTTAACTGTATTATTATTTTAACTGTCTTATGTTATTTAAAAAAAAATTATTCTGTATATTGTAAAAACCCATAAGGGCGTTAGATAAATAAATAAATAATAAATAAATAAATAAATAAATAAATAAATAAATAAATAAATAAATAAATAACATAATAATAAAAAAAAAAAAAATAAATAAATAAATAAAATAAATAAATAAATAAATAAATAAATAAATAAATAAATAAATAAATAAATAAATAAATAAATAAATAAATAAAATAAATAAATCAATATGGCTTAAGATGATAATGATATGGTAAGGGCTGATAAGTAGCTAGTTGTTAAAAAACTTCAGAGAAGACTGTCGTTTAATTTGGAGAAGAAAATGGCTTTTATATCTTGCGAAAAATATCAACAGTAAAGGAGATTATGCAATTTATTTTTTCCAATATAAGAAATAACGCTTATTCGTTGAACCTTTCGATATTTGCATTCAAATTATTTGCGGCCGCTTAACAATTCAATTTCGACCACATTTGCACGATTTGTTTATGACAATGTTCATGACTAATGGTGTCAGTATACCTTTGACCTACCCTTAGGAGATATATAGTGAGGTAGAGATATGATGGTGAGATATAATTAAAATAATTAAATGGAAAAAAACTTTTAAACCAAAGGAGGAATGTGACACTAAGTAAAAATTTATTCAAAATTAATGGATTTATCTTAACCTCAAATTTGAAAAACACGCTGTGTGACATCTGGTTATTTATCTGGACATGAAAACCTCATACGTTCATAAATTTAACACCGCAAAGCGTGGACACGATTCTATTTAGGCGTCTCCCGAGAAATTGAAATAAAAAATGAAAGCTGTAACGAATCACTTCATTAAAATGATAATCAAAGAGCCATTACATGTGCATCAAGGAATAATTGAAATCAAGTTAGTCTAGCAAACAGAAGACGGCTGTCCGACCAGTTTGGTTACGGGCCGTGAGCGCGGTACATAATAGCCAGCACCTAAATCAGAGACATTAGTAACACCGCATATTGGGTTTTAATTGGACTTCTTTGTTGCACGGCCATTCGTGCGCTGGAGGAAGGCATTACATTATTTAATATACAAACCGAACTAATGGGCTTTCCCCGAATTATGTAAAGCCGCGCCGTGTACTAACGCGTACGATCATTTTAATATGTAAATATGCTCTGATCAAATAGGTTTGGCGGTGGAACGAAATGTATAATGTATGATATGTAGGTGGTTTATGAAAGCGCTCGGATAGAAGATATCAATTTACATTTCGAAGGAACGGCAAGATAAGTTACAAACGTGCGATGCCGTCTATAAATAATTAAATTAATGTCATATTTACAGAATACAGCTAGAAATTTCTAGCAGGTAACCGAATGAAAATAATTAATAGCGGATGATGGCGATAAAATTATACATTTGCTAAAGTACATTAATTCGTATTCGGTTAAAATAAATTTCTCTACTTGCAGTATGTTATCTTATACTTTTTAATCAAGTTCGTTGTTCGTAATTTATCTTTAAATAAAATAAAGAAGTAATCTCAATGTCTTTTTTTATTATTCATAAATAAAAATTATAGTTCTCAGCATTGTGTATGCAAGGTTAAAAATATGTATTAAAAGTGTCAGAATAATTTTTCTTTAAAACTCTGTTACAAGAATGTCAAACTTTAGGAAATAACAAGAAAATAATGTTATATTTCAGCAGAATTTGTAATTTTTTTAGAACAATAATATTAGGTCCTTACATATGAAATTGACGTTTTGCCGTACTGGCAAATTTGATCTCAAATATCTTCTCTTTGGTTAGGAATTCCAAATCCAAATTTATACAACTATTTACTCATGTATTTGTGTTTTGAAAATTATAATTCATTTGTTTTTTCCTCAATTGTTTTTTTCTTTGCGTCACTCAGTTTACAAAATGAAAAACTTGAAATATCGCGTTATTTACGAGTACGAGTTCCACCGTGGCACCAGTACTGCAGAAAAGGCTCGAAGGATTAATGATGTGTATGGCGACGGTGCCGCAAAAGAAAACACAGTGCGTTTTTGGTTCCAACGTTTTCGTTCTGGAAATTTCGACCTGCAGAACAAGCCCCGTGGACGGCCGGAGACCAAAGTTGATAATGAAGAATTGAAGGCTATTGTGGAAGCGGATCCATCGCAAACCACATCCGAGTTAGCTGCAGGCTGCGGTGTTAGTGATAAAACTGTTTTAATCCACTTGAAGCAAATTGGTAAGGTGAAAAAGCTTGAAAGGTGGGTACCTCACGAATTGAGTGAAGCAAATCAACAAACGCGCGTTGACTGCTGCGTTGCATTACTCAACCGGCACAATAATGAAGGGATTTTAAATCGAATCATTACCTGTGATGAAAAGTGGATCCTGTACGATAATCAGAAGCGCTCATCGCAATGGCTGAACCCTGCCTGAACCCTGGCTGAAACCAGCCAAACCATGCCCCAAGCGAAAATTGACTCCAAAAAAGTTACTTGTGAGCGTTTGGTGGAAATAGTGCTGGTGTCGTTCACTACAGCTTTCTTAAATCTAGCCAGACGATTACGGCAGATGTCTATTGTCAGCAACTGCAAACCATGATGGAAAAGATAGCTGCTAAACAACCGAGGCTGGTTAATCGCTCTAGGCCACTGCTGCTTCATGATAACGCTAGACCACACACTGCACAACAGACGCCTACCAAATTAGAGGAGGTTCAATTGGAATGTCCAAGACATCCACCGTACTCTCCGGACCTTGCCCCAACAGATTACCATTTTTTTCGAAATTTGGATAACTTATTGCAAAGGAAAAAATTCAACTCCCATGGAGCAGTCCAAACCGCCTTCAAAGATTTTATTGATTCCCGTCCGAATGGTTTTTTTAGTAAAGGGATCGATGAACTACCTATGAGATGGCAAAAGTGCATAGATAGCAATGGTACATACTTTGATTAAATAAATATATTATAATAAAAAAAAATCGGCTTTATGTTCCTCCCATACTAAACGTCAATTTCATATGTAAGGACCTAATAGTTCATTTGCATATAAATAAAAAGTAGAGGTATATTTTATAAATTTTAACACTGTCCACAATGTTTTACAGCCAGGTTCGTGCCCGAGTTAAAAATGTTTGAAATTTATAAATTTAGTATTATTTATGTATGACTTATTTGGCATTATTTATGTATGACTTATTTGGCATGTATTAAATGAATTAGGTATATTCTCTTAAAGTTACTTTAAAGAAAGTCCAATGTTTTAGAGAAGAAAAGTCAAAAATATTTTTATAATTACTACTTTGAATTAGAATTCCGAAATTTTCAGTTGTATACAATTTCTTGACGACATTTTCTTAAAAATAGCTAGTGATCTTAGAAAATCTTTCTTTACAGGTTATCAACAGGTCGGATGACCTTTATAGATAAATATATATAAGACATAATTAATTGTACAATTTAAGATATTTATAAACATGTTACTATCTACCTAACTAACTAGTTTCAATGTTGTCAATTAATAATATTGTGGTATTTATTTATAGGATTACATCTCGACATAGGTATGCATTGTTCTTATGTCAGCTAAGCCAGAGCCCATGTATTTGTGTAAATACTTCGTGGCTACGTTAAGTTTATGTTTATACATAGTACAAACACGTAGAAATTTTGAAGAAAGTTTTTCGAAACATAAACGTGGCAAGAAGATAAAGGAAATTCTCAATTCGCGTAACGTTTGATAGATTAATGACCAATCTGCGACAATTCCATTGCGTTTCGATACTAAAGGCTTTAGATTAAATTTTCTTGAACAAATAAATATCATAAATCATGTATTAATAATAAAACAATAAAAAAATCAATATATATAGATCCACTCTAATTGACATTTTTAAAAAAACAGTAATTAGGATTTGATTCTGCCGTAATTTTTTTCTCTGTTATAGACCAGGGATATGAATCAAATCATCAACGGGAGGGTAATTTAGATATGCCTCATTTTGAGAGTAACATTAATTTTTGGACATAATTGTTTTAGAATAAAAAAATCCCTAAAAACACCCTAAAAATTATTTCGAATTTACTTTTGACTGTCTCATCATATACGTGGGGTATAAAGCAAAGGCAGCAATATCCAAAAAAAAAATTGAAAGGATAAAGGATTGCCAATTTATAATGTAGTAAACTCGAAATTTTACAGGAAAAATACCCTACAGAAACATGATTTTGGAAGGGTAGATAATAATAATAGAATAAGGTAGATAATAAGAATTTAGGACATTTTAAATTAGTAGTTCTCGGTGAATGCATTTAAAATATTTATTTAATTTTTTGGATATTTATGCCTTTGCTTTTATGCCCCACATTTGTTAATAACAAATGATAATTACACTTATTACCATTAGTGTTTTTATCATTACTGTTTGAATTTTTTTTCGTAGAATCATGCCAAAATACAAAAACCTACTTAATTTATTAAAATTATACAGCAGCTTCTTTGAATAGTTTTCATATAAATACAAGTTGTTGAATATAAAATAGATGGATACTGCCCTCACAATAAGGCAAAACGCGTATCACAAAAAATTAAATAATTGTGTTTTTATTTTCAAATGTGTAACTAGTGTTGTGTTGAATAGCTATTATTAGGACTAGTACTTAGATTTTTCGAATTTATCATCTTTTCTAGAATTATATTATAGTCTTATGTTATTGTTGTGTCATTTGGTTTGGTTTGTGGTAAAGAAAAATTTCACTGTACTTTATTTCATGACAAGCACGTGTGATGGTTTACTATGTATAGTCGCGTAATATAATCAAATTCACAATATTCTAAAAGTGTTTACCTTCATGTCTCAGTACCATAATAAAATATATACATCTGTTAAAGTATTTTTAAGACATCAGCTGAACAAACGATTTTTTTAACAGGATTTACTGTTACTGTTACTGAGAACATAAATTCCCCCTTTTTTTATCTACAGAGGAATAATTTATAGAAGTCACGCGGAGAATAAAGTATTTGTAAAGGAAACGTATAATATGGAAGTCTATAGACATCATTGATACCGTATACGTGTCATTGATGTCTCTAGCATCGTTTCTTCAAATATTTGGAAGAATACAGATTTAGAACATATAATATATTCAACTTTCAAAAAATTGATCAAAGATTGAGTGGATTTTGTAAAGTAATCACTGAAGCCTGCTTATACAGGTCATAAACAATGGCCTATCCTATAAAGACTTCCATACACGTTTTCCATATAAATAGCTTTGTTTCTGTAAGACTTTTGTAATTTATCTCCATTAATTGATTTTTATTTTTTTTTCGTTGTTTTGTACTAATTACCTTCTCGTACCAATCTAACAAGTCATTACAAATAGGGATTTTATAAATGTTATGACATTTAAAATAATTTATTGTGAATATAAATTATCTTCCGCTATATTAAAAAAAGTGTACAATGTTAGACTCAGACCGAGCATAGCCCAGTGAGGCTGGAATTATGACTAATTCTAAATAAAGTGACAAATGCTCAACCCTAGAATCTAAAAGAGAACTAAAATACCTTGGTGTAGTAATAGACCAACACCTAAAATGGCACAGCCACATTAGCGAGTTGGTCAAAAGAATAAGGAAATGCATATATATGTTCATAAGATTGCGTGACACACTAACCATAGATAATTTAAAAATGGTTTATTACGCTTCTGTCCATGCACTACTCCAATATGGAATCATTGGATGGGGAGGGGCATATAATAACATCATAAACACAATGAAAGTAATCCAAAGATCAATTATAAAAGTAATATTAAAAAAAGAAAAACCTTCTCTAAACAATTACTTTTCTCTAAATTCCAAGTTCCAAAATTAGAGAATGTATACAAAAAAACGTCAATTATACAACTAATTAAAGAAAACATAACTGCTAAATTTGAAAAAAACACATCATTAAGATTCAAAAATAATTTTAAAATCCCAAAATATAATACCAAACTTTGTCAACAAAACTACATATACTTGGGCATAAAAAACTTCAATAACCTACCTACAGATATTAAGAAAATCGATGACTTACAACAATTAAAGAAAAAAATAAACCAACACTTTAGATCGATACAATTTGACAATGCATAACAAGACATATAGCTAAGGAACAAATAAGCCAAATCCAAAATAAACTAATAAAGTGTAAGCCCCTCACCAAGCACATGAGCAAGTCTCATTTTTGGAGAGGCAAAGCAATAAAATAAAATGTATCTAAGTAGATTGTAATAGACAAATGTATTATGATTTAGATGTAGTTTTAATATTAAATAAAAAAAAAATAAAAAGATAATAATAATAACTAAAATAAAGAATTATGACTGAACTCATGAACTGAATTTAAAATATGTTGGCAAAACAGTTTTAATTAAAAACTAAGCGATCAACCGACAATTCATATAAGTTCATAATGGTCTCATCCTCTGTGACTTTTTTGTTTCGTACGCTGTGTACAGTCTACGATACGAGCGAAACACTGTTCATTACATTTTAAATGAACCGGATATTAAACCACACGACGTTCGCATTATTACGATGTATTTCACTTCGTCTACTTTCAGCTGCTCTCCAGACAAAGTGGTCCTTCAAGACAATCCGTGTACGCTGCACGATCATAGGTTTAACGTTACAGCTGAATTAGCATCCTTAGGTACCTTGTACTTTATAAAGGATTCGTCGGAGACGGAGATAGGGTTTCGTGTTCAGGTTCATCATGTTTTTGTGGTCCAACACCTCTACTGTCCAATTGTCCGGGAAAAGCACGAATTGGTGATGCTTTGAGCACTGTGCAATTGTAGCACCAAAGTTTGTAATTCGAAGTAGCAGGATCATATCCAGTTAATCGGTATACAGTGTTTTATTACACTGTTGTATTTTGCTATTACTTTTTGGTTATTCATTATGAATATAATTAAACTAGTTAACTTAGTTTACACCACTAAAATTTATTTGGTAAAACCAACCGGTTTCGGAAACGACGTTCCTTCATCAGGGTATACCCAATACTAATTGAACTTTACCAAAATTATATACAATCATACTTCAGTGTTAAGTGTCCAAAAGGGGGGTGCGAAAGAAACAGGTGATAGGGTGAAAGGGAACATATTCAAAATAGGACTGTAAGTTAAATTTTTTTGGTTGTTAATAATAGATTCATTATTATTTATAGCTTTCTTAATCTCTAGGGCCTCTAAATTATTAAGGCTTCTACTTTTACTATTAATGTGAAGAATGTTGACCCCCGTATTTTTATTAAAACTATGGATACTCTCAATAATTTAAAATGTTTTATTGATTGTTCCAATATTGTTCCAAGCCCAACTTATGTTATAAGCTATTGTTGTGCTACTTGTTGTTGCCCGTTTGATGATGTCAATCAAATAAGTGATCATTATTTGATTGTGATTAGTTTAAAATAGTTAGACAGTAGATTTACCGATGTCTTAGATTCTTTCGCCAGGGTGTTCTCATCCGTTAACAATTTTGCCTCATCTGCTAATAACTTTGGTACAGCTTGATATCAAAGTTTGCAAGCCATGATAACATATTTAACTAACATATTGTAATTCTGCGATGAGAAAAGCAACGGGAAACTACCTCATTACATCTTTCCAGAAAATCAAGGTAAGTATTATTTTTTCAATTGGTTGAGCAACCTTGTAGATTGACTTTTAAAAAAATATTTGTATTATTTGTTTTAATCTACTTATATTCATTAATTACACCTACATGTTTTGGAAAAACCTTTCCATCGTCAGGGTGTTTTATAAATGCCAAAATATCAAAATGAAATATGTCTTTTGTTTTTCTTAATTATTAAAAAAAATATTATTAAATATTATTGCTGAAGTTCTTGATTACACAAAATTATTGGAAAATTTTTTGGAATTGGACTAGTAGGTAAATTGAATTGATTATTAATAATATATTCCTTACTTTTACATGTTTACTAATTTCCAATAATTCAAAATTGTTCAATTTCAGACCAAAATTATTTATGTGTATAATAGAAAGTCCTAAATTTTTATCAAAACCGTGATTATTTTCTAATAAATGATTTGAAAATTCAGAAATTCATGATTATTCAGAAATGTAGGTGTAATAATGAATATATAAGTAGATTAAAACAAATAATAAAATTAATTTTTTAAGGTAAATATTTATGTCGCTAGAAAAAAATTAGACAAGATTGGGCTGCAGTGTCAAAGAAAGATGGAATCATACAACCTTTACCCCCGTGAAAAATATGTTCTACAATCATGATTTCAACCCAAGTCTACGATTGGTCAGATGTTACTTGATTTCAATATTGTTTTATGGAAGGGAAGTAAAAACGCTTACCATAGAATTAATAAGGTGACTGAAGCGTTCGAAATGTGGATCTTAGAAGAAGAATATTCAAAATAAGCTGGAGGGACAGAATTATCAATGAAGATGTTATGGTTTGGATAAATATTGAAAAATAAATAAAACAAATAATAAAAATCTGAATACTTCAATATCTCGGATATGTGATAAGATGTCCAGAGAAATATAAGATTTTGCACCATGTAATGCAGGGAAAGATTGCCGGAAGATGAGGCCCTGGAAGAAGGAGAACATCGTGGCTTAAAACCTTAAGACATCGGTTTAGGCAGTCTACTATAGAGCTATTTCTGACCGCAGTAAAAAAAATGATGATATCTAAAACGCTTATTAGGCCAGTGCTCACGTACGCAGCTGAGACGTGGGTACTAAGAGGAATGAGCGAGGAAGGAAAATTTTGAGGCGTATCTTCGGACCGGTTTTAGAAAATGGACTTTGTCGCAGACATTACAACAATGAGCTCTATACTGTATTTAAGGAGCCAAATGTCACAAAATTTATAAAACTGGGAAGACTTCGGTGGCTGGATCATGTGAAGAGAATGTCCGAGCTTCAAGCACCAAAGTCCTTGCTGAACTCAAGGCCAATATGGCGAAGGAGCTTAGGAAGGCCAAAATTAAGATGGAGTGACAACGTCCTCAAAGACATCTCTGCCTTAGAGCTTCGGAACTGGAGAGAGCTGGCACTAGACTTGTACTGCCAAGAATGATGATGATGAGCTAATATGATACGATAGTCAACGTTTGTTGAACGGATAGGGACATGAAGGAGAGGAAACTAGCAATTCTGCCTTGAATGTTGTGTTCTAGTTGTCCCGTTCTCCCTTATAATCCCTACCCTTTCCCCTCTGCCTCGTAGCTAATACTCAGGCTCCTCTGATACGCTTTCTCTTTTTGTACCTAATTACTAAACTTCTTTGTAATGTAAATATCTGCGGTATATGTCCTGAAGAAGGTTGGGTTCAAACAAAATCAGTAAATATTGATTAATAATTAATTATAGAAGTCTCACAGAGACGAAGCTAATTATATATGAGAAAAGTGGATGGAAGTCTCTTATACGATTGCTCAGGCTTTACAACCTGTATGAGCTGGCTTAAGTGATCACTCTACATAATGCAACGTTCACCAATTCCATCGGAAGAACATCCACAGATTATCAAATTTTTGAAAGTTCTATATATATGTTCGAATCGAGTACATTTCATAAAGGTACCTATTGCACGTGTTTCTACTAGAGACATCTGTTGTTATTTTTTTCTCATTAACAAGTTAGTATATATAGATTTCACAACTGGTAATGATACCTCTATATTTTATTTTTCAAAAAACGTAGTTAATTTTATCAATAAAATAAAATAATACATATTTTTATTTAAATTATAAATAAAGATCATGAGAGTGTTCTACACAACTGCGAACCACCCAATATATTGTTAACATAATTAAATTAACATAAATCCTCGTGTCGAATAAAGACATATTGGTAATAATAATTAATACCTCTTGTCTCGATGAAATATTAATTAATAAGACAGTACATACGCGGTACGTTAAGGTATCGACTCGACAGCGTCACCACCAAAGCCTCTCCTACCCTCTCCTACCCTCTCCTACCCTACTGTGTTGGCAAATTCTGAATATCTGAGAGCTCACTCAACTTAGTTCTAAGCACCGGGGCTAGAGAAATTGATGAGGGCTAAACCAGAGCTGGGAGGCAGAAGGAATTAATTACAGACATCTACAAAAGGTATTTCTAATTAATCATTATTTTTATTAAAATGTGTATTCAAATTTAGTAAAAAAAAATATTTTCAAAGCCTTATTCAAACATTTATTTTAATTAAAGGCTGTTTACAAATTCAGTCATTAATTTACACAGAATACTAGTGAATAGAATTAAAAAATGATCGCTAAGGTGGTTTGATGAGTTGTTTTGCGTTGATCGAATGAATGAAGATAGAATGGTGAGATAGATATATGACGCAAGGATTGAATAGTCAGTAGAAATATATAAATTAAATTAATCTTTAGCCGATGCAGATTTATTAATATACTTGCTATGCTACCCGGCTTTGCCTGAATTTGCATTCACTTATGTTTCACTGGAAAACGCTGAAAGTGAAGTGAAGTGCCTACCGAGGCATGACTAGCGTTACACAATGCGATTCTGGTACCAACACTGATGTACGGAAGTGAATCCTGGATCTGTCAGAAGATGGATGAAAGTAGACTGAATACGGTAGAGATGAGATCCCTTTGATGTGTGGCAAATTTGTTTATAATAGAGTAAAGAAAAAGATTGTGAGGAAAGAATTTAAATCTATTAAGCGAAAGAATGATGAAAGAACGGTAATAAAAAATTATGATGCAGAAAGAGAAAATGACTGTGGAAGGCGTGGCGTGACCAGATTAACCAGATACTGGAGGACGGTCCTATTAGGAGCATTAACAATCGTCGAGCTTGTTTGAATGTAGATGAGGCGAGAATTGTGTGTTGTGACAGAAGAGTGTGGTGCTGTATCCCATTTGCGTACCCTCGCGAGGAAATGGCGTGATGGTAAGTAAGTAGATTAAAATATTTCAAAGCTTCATATCTCATTATGGAATTGGAACGTTGGATCTGAAAATACCCGCATCGACCTAACATTCCATCGACATCGAATATTCGATAGCTCAATATTCAAACATTCCAACATATTGCACACATCAGGAAGTTTTCTGCTTGCGACAAACAAACTTTTGGTTTTAAAATGAGATAAAGTTCAACGTTTTATGCAATATATTTTTCAATAGCTAAAAGTATTACCACACGATTAGGCTAGATGATGGTCAATAGTGCACGCGGCTATGGCTAGAATTTTCAAAAATTTTAAAACAGAAAAAAATTGTTTTTGAAATAGATTTGGAAAAAATACTTTAAGGGAAAAAAGCAATTTGAAAAAAGATGTTGAAAAGTCTTTCAGCCCAGGATTCGATCCAGCGATCCAAAAAGAAATGCCAGACCCCTTAGTCCGTTTAGCCACGGTGATGTGAGACGCGCCGATATTACCTATTATATGTATATGTGTGCACCATACGTGGACGTGAAAGCAGTGTTTTAAATGCAGAAATTTACAAAAGACAAATCTTTTTAAATACACAGATTTTGATGAATATTAAACATAAGTTTAAAAAAATTCAATCTAAGAATCAAAAAAGTTGCCAATTACAGCTAATTTTGTAACAGTATGTTTATAAATATAAAATTTAACGTACTGTAAATGGAAGTAGCAATATATCTCACAATCGTAGATTTACGGCAATTTAAAGTACGTAATTAAGTATAAATCAAGAAGACCTAAGACATAAATCTAGATGAATTGCTCTACAGCGGAGAAAACAATCTTTGAAGTTGTCTTCTAAATGTCTTCGAGACAGAAGGCTAGTATATACAGGATGTACAAGAGCTAGTCCACAATACGTTACAGGTAGAATTTTGATAAAACTATGAGACGAAAATGTTCAAGCAACAATTTCCTAATATGAACAGTTTTGGAGATAAGCGACTTCAAACCTTTCAACATTTCTATTCATTTATTTTTTCAACATTTCTAACAAATCTTCGGCTAAACGATGGACTATTATTACAGTAATTTATACGAAATATAAAAAAATAATTTGCTTCAATAAAAGTCAATTTTTTTTTATTAAAACCTCAACGAATTAATTTTTTTTTCTTCTTATATGATTTGTAGAAAGATAATGCATTTTAAATATTCGATATTAAATACCGATATTTGGATACCGATTGTTTTAAAGAAGATGAATCAGAAATATTGAAAAAAAAATTGCAAACTTTGAAATCGCTTATCTCTAAATCTATTGGTATTGGGATATTTATATATTAGTATTATAGTATTATAGAATGCTCGTTTCTTAGAAGGACATCATTATTTTCTAACCGTGACCTAAGCCTGCAACATAGAATGCGTAAGGTTCTGTGTTATATTTTTACCATTCTCTTGCACGGGGTGGAAACATGGACGCTAAGCCAAGAACTAATCCGCAAAATCGAGGCTTTTGAGATGTGACTCTATAGACGAATATTGAAAGTTTCCTGGGTGGAAAGAGTGACGAATGTTGAAGTCCTCCGGCGTATAGAAAAAGACCAAGAAATGCTGTGGACTATCAAAACAAGAAAGCTTTGGTATCTCAGACAGTAATGTCACCACAAAATTATTTTAATAATCGAAGTTAAAATATTGTGGTTGATTTATTAGGAAGCATATGTGATATGGTTTGAATTTCTTTTTATACTGTAAATATAGTACCTACATCACATCTCTTGTTTGTGTTCAATTTTTTTCAAAACACATTTGGTCTATCTCGTCAGCGGCAGACATTAAATTAAATTTATTAATTAAGTTAATTGCGTATAAAGGTTTAAAAATTAACATAATATTGCTTCAAAATCACAAAATTTTGTTCTCTGTACCAAAACAGACAGTTTAATTCCACATTTTTTACGACCGTAAGCCTCTGAATTAATGCTCGCGGTAACAATGAAACTGGCAATAATACCGACAAGGCTTTCAAGTTCTAGTTTTAACTAAAATCCTTTTCGTTTAAGATAAAACCAGCTTTCATTTAAATCCAATCCCCTTTTAATTACGACGAAATTAAAATATATTGATCGAGATTTTAGTTTTTGGAACAAATTTATGGAGATAATATTTATTAAAACATAAAACACGCTATTTGAGATACGTGTAACGCTGGACCTTTGTGTCTGAGACATGGGTTATGAATAAGAATAATGAGGGCACTGGATGTTTTTGAATGGAAAATTTTGAGGCGTATCTTTAGGCTGGCTTTAGAAAACAAATTTTGGCGTCGACGATATTTACAATACAATTTTACTTTATTTTATGAATTAATATTTCTCATATTAAGGTTTATTGAAATATGTAAATTTCGATCGCTAGACCATGTTGGAAAGATAAGCTAACAGTAATCGTCTAAGCCACTACTGAACACAAGACCAACCATGTATAGATGTTTTGGTGAACTAGCATCGAGGTGGATAATATTTCCAGCCCCGGGAAAAGAAACTGATCAATATCAAAGACTTTCAAATTTCTTCCCGGAATCCGGCTGGAATCCACCAATTCTTTTATCGTACGAAACGAGGAAATTAAAACACAAAATGAATCTATATTTAAAGCAACAAAGAGGAAACTTCTTCGAAAAAATAGCGATCAAAAAGAGGAATAAAAATATAAAATTACAGATACGAAGCTACGTATCGCACCTTTGTAAAATATTACGAAAATGAAGTCCTGTTTTTCTAAGAACTTTCCCTTTTATACTCTCCGAGATTAATTTTTTAAAACAAAATATAAAATTATCATATTACATGTACGTTTCAAATATTTCTTTATTCAAATTTTTCGATATTTAAACTCTAAATTGTCGAGTTATTACTCGCATGAAATAATAAAGAAAACATATCGTTTTTATTAAATCAATAAACAAATATGTACATAATATGAAACAATTTCAATTTTTAAGACATTTTAATTATATACTACATTGCCAAATCATTCGATAGATATTTTGGAGGAAACAGTGTAGATACATTTATTCAAATACATATTTGCTTAGAAACACAGAATTGTAAAGAAATGCCTTGTACCAATGGAGAAAAATGCTTATATTCCTGAATAATCGCACCAAACACTGGAAAAAATCCCAAACAGCCATTTACGGCAAAAAATTTAAGGATAATATTGGACGAAAATTGACGATAACAACAAGCCAGTCCCGTCCCCTTGCTGCAATGAGCCATCGTATCGGTATAACTCCGATACGAGGCATCGTATCGGTTCTCACTCTGTAATTAAGGTTGAATCTTGTTGTAATTTTCAACTGTTAGATTAAATCATGAATTATGTAAAACACTAAGTAGAATCTCAATGTGAAATACTCTCTGCGATTAATCAAAACTGTAAGTACGAATGTCTTATTTAAAGAAATCCATGCCATCACTCCGATATCATTTCATTGATCTGATTTAAGTGCCAGTGGAACGTAACGATAGTCTTAAATAGGCACAAGTAAATGGTGAAAATATTATGCGTGTTAACGTACATAAAGATTGTTGCAGACCAACCACGAGTTGTTGCAGAATTGAGACATCCTGTCCTGCTGTCCATATTACACCTCTACTGTCACATCTTTTTCCAGCATTACTAACGCGTTTTTTACACTTGTTTTATCGGTGAAGATTGTTGAGTACCAAGAGTGTGAAAAAAAAAGTTTCATTGATATCTCTGCTTTTCAGCATTACCTAATTGGAACTTTCTGCCCACTCTCACCAGTGAAACTGGTACCTAAAATGATTTCTCTCAAAATACCTAGCATTCTGTTATTTGTTATTCATCTTCCCTTTTATTGAGCTATTGGTTATATTGTTGTGGTTGCTATGATGATATAATCAAAACTATCCAGCACCACATGCAGAATTCCTGACGGCTTCTTAAAGTATGTTATCGCTTGCAAACCTTACTAGATCCGTCCATCTAGTCGACTTTCTTTCACATGTAAAGGTTTTATTGACTTTACCATGTTATTTATTGCAACTATAAGCATTACGAAATGTCCAAAAAACTGTTTTGTTGAAAATTAACATTGCTCAAAATTTATTTTTTATATGTCCAATGTCCAAAATGTCCAAAAAACTGTTTTGTTGAAAATTAACATTGCTCAAAATTTATTTTTTATAAAATGATGCAAGTTGTTTTAAGAGCCGTTCATGAGATTGATAGCATAAGCCAATAGTATGCAATCTGTAATGCATTCACTTTGTCTCATTGTCCACGTGTCTTATCCATAAAGAAAGATTGAGTATCTCTGTATGACTAGTATTCTCATAATCACATTCAGAATTTTCTGAGATATTCTTCATACTCATAAGTATTAGCAAGCAGTAGGGGAGAGGTGGCATGAAGGAGCCACTTTTTTTCTTTTCATCATATTTTTTTTTCTAACTCATATTTAACAAAAAAATTTAAACCATCAAGAAGTTTGTTTATTTATCTAAAGATTTTAGAACATCGTTTTTCTTTAATCTTTTCAGATCATATATTTTTTTAACTTTCAAAAAACATCCTAATTTGGCTCTTTCATAACCAGTGTGTATTGAAAGAGCCACTGCAAGTATTGAAGGAGCCAGGTAGGTGGATAATATAAATAATACACAAATTCATCACTTTAATGGTAAAAATTATTAAATTATTATTTATTTGATAAAACTTTTTTAATATTCATAGAAAAAAACAAACAAACAAAACAGTTTTCTTAGTTAATAATAATTAAAAAAACGGGTAATGAAAATAAAAAAAATTATTGTCTAGTGACAATTGATATAAAAAAAATTGTAAATACCTTTAATATCACAGGATTCATGGGCCCATAAATTACATATTTTACATTTTAACCAGTCCACTGAAGTTTTTTCATAGTTTTCTTTACAAACCACACACAAATTATTATTTTTCATGTCTTGTTTCCTCTTGTTGACTATGTAGGAATCTAAAATCTCTTCACCAGAGATGTCCAAGAAGTAAGTATTGTGAGTGGATTTATTATCCTCGGAATCCGAATCAATTTTAAGAATTTTGATGTTTTTAGTATTCTTTAATTTTTTGGAAATTTTCATGATATTATTTGGTTTTTCTTGCGATTGCATGTTTTTGTTAATAGTTTTCTTTTTCTAGAGAATCTGTAATAATAGATGTTTTCCCCTTACGTTTACTA
Source organism: Agrypnia vestita (assembly GCA_016648135.1). Classification (NCBI taxonomy): domain Eukaryota; kingdom Metazoa; phylum Arthropoda; class Insecta; order Trichoptera; family Phryganeidae; genus Agrypnia; species Agrypnia vestita. Next base: position 74,261 of record JADDOH010006206.1, on the reverse strand, counting down.
GCTGTTTCTGTTTTTCTAGCATCAGCTTTGGGAAATGGTCGCATATTTTCTGGAGTCACTTAACACTGTGTCAATGTCGTAGACTGCGGAGAAATAGAATAATCTATGGATGTTGATGGCTGTGGTGAAACTTGTCTATCACTTTGTATAGGCAATGGTGCTGTTGCTGAATCAGAAGTATTTGGAGTGTGTTCTGGGACACACTACAAATTTAATACTTCTGGTTGGCCTGAAGACTTTTTATGAACATAAAAAAACTTCAGGCTTAAAAATATTTCTATTCAAATGATATATTTCGGTTTTGCGAAAACCGCTGGTTATATTTGGAATGGAGAGTGCTGGATATATTATTATTTATGATTAGATAATGAAAGTGCATGTTAAAATTAACTAAGCAATGAAAGAGCCACTAGAATCGGCAATGAAAGAGCCGGCTCTTTCATGGCCGATTTTGGTGGCTCTTTCATAACTTGCGCCAATAATTTAAAATAACTTTAAAATCGAACGCTCCGTAGGTATTCGCAAATTATGTTAGGTGAATTTGTAAACAAAACAGTATTCTTATTATATTAAAAAATGTAGCAATAGATTCAACTCATTACAGATTTTGTTATAAATCAATAAAGTTACGGTAAAAAACTTACTTTTTAGCTGCGAAAAATTGAAACGGTCACACGAATTTTATTTTTTGTCTACGATGTGTCAAACAACAGGAGATGATTTATAAACAATGTGGCTATAAAATAAAAAATAGACATCCGTAGTTGGTACTGCCCAGTTCGTTATCTAGCAACTGGCTCTTTCAAAACCCGGCTCCTTCATGCCACTTCTCCCCTACTAAGCACAGTGCTCACAACAATGCACCCGGCTTCCTACGAGGCATAGCAAGGCCACTTAACCACAATACCAAAACACAAAACAACAACACATCACCTCTGGTAATAGACCCGCATATGCTGTCGCATACATACGACGGTTCTTCATATTTATCTTATTGCCATATACATTTAAATTAAGGGTGTAATGCTGAGTAATAATAATCATGTCGAAATGTTTTTGGTGTTTATTTTATCTTAATCAGCGTGCACATACTCTAATTATTATTTTTTTTAAATTGTACAGTGAACAAATTGTAGATATTATTGTCAATTGCAGATGCACAAGAACAAGTATCTCAAAACAGGTTTCAGTTTATTTATATATATATATATTTATATTTTTTTTTAAAATAGAGATGTGAACACGGAATACGTGTCACATCAATATTCTTACTATTTTAAAACTAAGCTAAATGCTTGTGCTATGAAAATAGGACTAACTTGCTAGTCTGGAGTGAGGTTCGAACCCGCAACCTTTGGATCACGAGGCCAGTGTCCTAACCACAAGACCAACAAGCTACTCAAATGCTTATAGAACATTGTTTTTTAATATTTTATTTTATTTGTGTGTGCAAAGGGTGCATAGCACCATATATGTAGAAAACACACAATTCTCTACATTACCTATTTTTTACATTCGTTCTTTTATCTGCTATTTCATTCAATAATATTTACTAGTTTTTTGAAGATATGAAAAATATTTAAGCAATTAAATAATATTATATAGTATTTTGTCCTCATTTTGTTGTGAATATGCTAGGTTAGGTTAGGTTAGGTTAGGTTATGCTAGGTTAGGTTAGGTTAGGTTAGGTTAGGTTAGGTTAGGTTAGGTTAGGTTAGGTTAGGTTAGGTTAGGTTAGGTTAGGTTATGTTATGTTAGGTTAGGTTAGGTTAGGTTAGGTTAGGTTAGGTTAGGTTAGGTTAGGTTAGGTTAGGTTCATCTTTGTGATGTGAGAGGCTCGTTTTCTTACATATTTATGTTGACGATTAATAAACAAAGAAACAACTAGTGAAGAGTTCTCGATTTGGGCTGTAATGCCATTGATGAGAAGAAAAGCCTGGTAAGATTCCAGATTGCGAACATCCCGGAGATGACATTATCGCGAACATTCCCAGGCAAGTACCGTTACGATTGCTGGAAGCGGCGTTGACAGGCAGGCATTAATCATAGTTGCTGGAATAATTATTCATATCTCATCTGTGAGAATTATTTAAGCGGTAATATGTACAATTAATTACAGTTTTACTGTGTTCCCGCTTATTCCTGTGACAATTGGGCGGGGACGGGATAGAAACTCCATTAACTACGTGAATTAATAATATGCATTATTAACAATGTTTTCAGGTGAGGAGACATGTGTCATATTATTAGTACGTTGTTAAAACTAGCACGCACTATGACACTAATGACACCTCTTCTTATGGTGCCATCTCCCATAGGATGTCGGTGATCATATTGGTGATTACGATTCTATTCACCCCCACACGGAACATCTCAGTTAAGTTACACTTGTACAGTCCCTCAAGTTACGCAGTTATGAGATGCGGCATCTTCCTACGCTTCTTTATTTTCTCCTGGGTGTAGAGTTGGTTTAGACTATATTTTGGTCCTCTTATAAGATACTAAAGTGTTTTTGTCTCGTAAGTCCGTAGTACTTCTCGGTTTTTTTCACTCTATCCTCCCAGGAAATTTTTAATATAGCCTCAACTTTCCGGGTTAGTTCTTGGTTTAGAACTCATGCCTCCAATCCATATAATATAATGTAATAATGAGTTTATTTTTAATTGAAAGCAGTGATTTTCAGGAACAAAATTCTTTTAACCTATCTGACATACGCCAGAATAGTCTAGAAAACGTTTTAAACAGGATAGAAGATTCTGAATGACCGTGACAAACTGAGTGCAATAATTAGTACATCATCACTAATGGCCACGTTTAATTCATAGCCGGATGAAGGCCTTCCAATGACTGGCACTTAAAGTAATTACAGTAGTCATTTACCAGTAAATTAAAAATATTTAACGTAATTTATTGCCAGTGTCGAGTTATACTGCTAAAGTTCTATACTGTTTTTCTTTGTGTCTTATAATATTGTGTCATTGCATTTTTGAAGATTTAATTTTTTTGTCAGTTTGATGTGGCCTCGGAAAGGACGAAGTCTTGAAGGATTGGTATTAAAGTACTTTCCGGTAATTTTAAACATTATCGTGTATCACTCGCACTGCCCCGATATGTTCGCCCAACAAATCGATCTTAAATATTTTAAAATAATATTATTTGTCCATTTATTATCCGTGGACCACAAAACCATAACCATGTGGTTACCACAGTAAATTGGATTAACTAACTAACTAACCTACCAACATGCCGTTTCCTCGTGGGGGTAGGCAGAGAGGATAGAGCGCCACACTCTTCTGTCCTGACATACAAATCTCACCTCATCCACATTCATACATCTTCGCATACAAGCTCGCCGGTTGTTGAGGCTTCTAACGGATAAATTAGATTAATAAAATAATAAATTATGTTCTTATATCCTAGATTTATAGATCGTAAGTATAATTATTTTTTCATAGTCTTCAGGAATCTAAGTTTTATTTTTTATTTAAAAAAAAAAATATTTTTATGAGATATTCACAGAAAATTGTGTCTTGTGGTTAGAACACTCGCCTCGTGATCCAAAGGTCACGGGTTCGAACCTCACTCCAGACTAGCAAGTTAGTCCTATTTTCATAGCACAAGCGTTTAGCTTAGTTTGAAAATAGTAAGAATATTGATGTGACACGTATTCCGTGTTCGCATCTCTATTTTAAAAAAAAAAAAAGTAAGTAAAAAAAGTAACCCATAAAAACCAAGTTATTATTATACTCCCTTTCTTTGTAAAATATAACAACAATTAAAGACGAATTAAAACATATAACATAACACTAAACTTACAGTAATTTAATATATTTCTAAAATGTCAGATGTTTTGAGCTTTGATAAGACACTTCATGCTTTGAAGATTAAATTCTAAAAACATTTGTCAGTCAATTTAGATTTTCGACATTCGTAGTGAAGTACCTATTATGCATACCGATGGAGTAATTCAAATTTAGAAAATATTCCGCGAAGTTATCGGGCCGCCGGCGCCGTAATCAAACTCATGATTCCAATTTGAAAAAACCAATAAAATTTCTAAAAATCCGAAATTATACTATAATTATTTATTTTTTTTAACGAAAATTTGATAGATCTTCTTGATTGTCGCCACGAGTCAACTTGCCAAGTTTCAGCTTGATTAGATCACGGGAAAAGGGTTAAAAATCGATCCAAAGTTTTTGTTGACGGCAAGCCGGCAAGCAAGCAAGCAAGCAGAAGCCACGAGTTAATATAAAAGGAGTAAAAATAACACATTATTATTTAAAAAGCAGCCCACTACCCCAATTAAAAGTGTCTTTGGTCTGCTCTAGCAACATGCATATGTATATTTAGTGTATCAATGTAGTGAGATCATGTAAGAATGTTTAAATTTAATGGGTTCAGGTGATATTTATGAAAATCGATATTGTGTAGAAGTGACTTTATGAATGATGATAGAGTGTCTGAAAAAATATCAGCATCAATGTTAACGTCAGCAAAATACCTTAGTTCTTCTTCAAATATAGCAAATTTATTTTGTGGTGACATAATTATAATTTATATAAATTAACTTTGTAAACACCACTTATTTATTGAAAAAATTCAACATGTTTCGAAGCCCATGGCTTCTTCGCCAGGATAACAAAAATAAAATTTAAAAATCGAAGTATAGATCAAAATATTAAAAAGTTATATATGGAAAATGAAGATAGATTTTAAAACATGAAAATTACCCAAAAAAATGGAACGAGATTAAAAAAAATATTTAAATTACAGAATTTCACAGAATTCAATGTTCTTTTACTTATCTTCAACCATTTACAAGTTTTCGCTTGCACAACTTTTGCAATTTATGATACTTCACGCCCGGAAAGTCAATACTACGTTTCATTATAAATATCGCTGGATTCAAACGTGGGTATCTAACAAGTGGCCCGCGTCTACCGGAAGCGGGTGGAAGGCTCTGTTGGATATATCGCCCAGCGGCTGCAATCAAAGCCTTATCTGACATGCAGGCTGGCTGAGGGAAGCGGGTGCGGGCTGTGACGGACGGATGGACACTTCCGTTTTAGTTCATTTACAGGGTTTTCAATACCGGTTAGCAGAAACACGTTACAAAAAATATCCATTACACATTGTCAAAATAAAGTTGGTTTAGAAATCGCATCCATAATATTGTTAGGGATTCACTACACGCATTTAATTCGTACGACTTCAATTTCCTTTTTGTGCTTTTCACAATATCGTTTTCGGCTCCAAGCACACTCTCGCGTATGTCCAGGTACTAGCAAAGTTCTTCCTCTGCCCTCCCTTTTCTCATATATAGCCCACACCATCGTTCCTGTTCTCTCTTTTCCTTTACTTCTGCCATATCATTGATCTCGGTGATATATTTCGAAATTAATGTCCAAATCCGTCCTAGGATGGACGCGAACTATGTACAGTAATTTTGTGATTTATAAAAAAATTCAAGAAATCATTTTCTTTATACCTGTTTTATATCAACATTGACATACAGTGGCTAGAATCACATAATACACAAGGCTTGAAATGCATCTCTATAGGTCTTCGTCCATGGCCGCCTTCACAGCTGACACCAGGGTGTCACCAGCCAGATGCAATGCATTCAATGCTTCTGTTGTAGGGATTCTATTTCAGGTCTTTTTCCAAGCCCAATAATGTGCCCAGAATAATTTCCTTTTCATAGATTTTTGATGCAGTTCTCTGTGGGCGAAGAATTGGAAAAAAATGTTCACTACACTAGTTTCCTGTTGTTGGATTTGTTGCAGGACTAAATGCATTCGCGCGTCGTGACGCACAACCATTATATATTTATTGATGTAATAATAAGACGTTTATCCTTTTCATTGATTTGGTTAGCGTATTTGAGTACCTAGCAAAATTATTTGCATGTGTATGACCTTTTCGTTGACATATGCACTGTATTTGAGCAGAATTTTTTGTTTGTCTGAAATACTTATCGCCTTGCTTTTAACTAAACATCTAATCGACGTTGAAAATTGTTTGATATTCTACATATATGAACATAATATTTTAAAAGAAAGTAACCCATAAAAACCAAGTTTTTATTGTACTCCCTTTCTTTGTGAATTAAGTTTACCATCATGTAATAATTGATTGACTGAAAATGAAACATGTCTAGACAAATATCTATGTCAAAAATCTCAAAAATATCTCTTTATATTTGATTTATTCCCAAAAAACCGAAGTGTGCTGTCATCTGTGAACCAATTATCATTAATTCGTAGTGAAGTACCTATTATACCTACCGATGGAGTAATTCAAATTTTAAATATTCCATGACGTTATCGGGCCGCCGGCGCCGTTGGTAGTAATCAAACTTTTGTAATGATTCCAATTTGAAAAAACCATTAAAATTTCTAAAAATCCAAAATTATACTATAATTATTATTATTTCTTAACAATTTGATTGATCTTCTTGAACGTCGCTACGAGTCTGCTTGCAAAGTTTCAGCTCGACTTGATCACGGGAAAAGGGTCAAAAATCGATCCAAAGTTTTTTCGACGGCAAGCAGGCAAGCAAGCAAGCAGACGCCACGAGTATATTTATAATATAAAGGGAGTAAAAAGCTAAAAATTGTACGCCTATCACATGTGGTAATATTCAAATTGGTAATTGACGCAAGATGGTCGATAATACATTATTTATATTACTGGAACACTTATTTCAGGTGAATAAATTTTTGACAGTTTAATGTATGCGCGTGCATTTCATGGTCTCGCAAACCTGCTGCATACTGCTTACCGCTACACGTGTAATCTCGCTGCAATGCAATGCAACTTCCGTTACAATAAAAAATTTACTCTTATTGCGCCAAAAGATGATAACTTCAAAAAATTATAACCCTCACTTTCGGATGTACCTGTTTTCTATTTGGATTAAATTTTTTATCACAATTGTGAAGTTGGTAACAAGCATACGGCCGACACGAAAGCGCGACGGGTGACAAGCCATCTCATTCTCTCTTCAGGTAGAGCACACGCGCTAGAGAGGTACCCGAGACAGATGGAACTTACCTGTAGATAACACCGGTCGGCGTACTAGCCAGAATTTCCAATAAGATATCTAAATAAACTAGTTCAAGACTAATTTCGCGCCTTTATCAATGAAACCAAATCTCACATCAATCAAAAAAGGCAATCCGGCCAGGTAGTTATAAATAATTTTAATTAGTGTATATTATAGATATCTCACAGAGACGAAACTGTATTAATTATGGGAAAGTAGGTATAGAAGTCATTTGGGTGTAACAGGACTTATGACCTGTCTTTTTATGGTTGGCTTAAGTGATCACTTTACACAATTGTAACATTCGCCATTTCCACCCATGATAGAATATACCATGCTTATTCATTTTTTGGAAGTTGTATATATGTTCAAATTGCGTGAAGCTTTCATATATGAGTTGTAAGCGCTTTTTCCATGCGGCCTGTACAAAGCCATTTTCATTCCCCTAAATCCCCACAGATGTCGCTAATGAGAAAATCTACAATTGATTTACGGAATTTTGGGAGCAATATACTTTATTGTGTGTAATGAAATTCATCCGAATACTTGCATTACACTAGGATACGCCAGGAAATATTATTTCCAATTTTTGTTAAATTCCTTTTTTTACCAGTATTTACAATTCAGAATATTTTGAGTTTGTTCAAATCTTTCAGAACAGTGCTGGATTTATGTCACAGAGACATTATTAATCAATTAGTGTATATTATAGATATCTCTATATATCGGTATATTCTATCATGGGTGGAAATGGCGAATGTTACAATTGTGTAAAGTGATCACTTAAGCCAACCATAAAAAGACAGGTCATAAGTCCTGTTACACCCAAATGACTTCTATACCTACTTTCCCATAATTAATACAGTTTCGTCTCTGTGAGATATCTATAATATACACTAATTGATTAATAATGTCTCTGTGACATAAATCCAGCACTGTTCTGAAAGATTTGAACAAACTCAAAATATTATAAATAATTTTACTTATATATAAATTATTTACAAGCAAACGTTTGTATATCGCACGCAATTTAAATAGCTTAGGGAAATGTTGAAATATAATTGAGACTTTACATTAATAGTCGACGTACTGGAAAACTTTGAAAGCATTTATGGATAATATTGATTGCTACGTTCCTTGTAATTACCTGATACAACGGTGTTATAATTAGTGTTTTAGACAGGTTTAATTATAATAATAATATAATAAGAAGAATTAAGTACAATAAGAGAACCACTCTGAGTGAGGCTGTAACTGGTATAAAAGAAATTTCATTTTTGAAGCACATTCCTTAAAACGAAGCTACATTTAAAATTCGCAAACTAAAGGTTTGTATACAAATTAGATATGTAGATTATTAAATAAATATTTTTGTACCTTATTGTTAAAATTACACCCTGTTCAAAAAAAATTTAAAAACAAACATGATGCATAATTCATTTTTGATTAACTTTTAAACAATCTTGTATACTTTTTGGACTATGAAAATACATACGATTGCATATTTAAATTGTATTGCCCAGCAGTAATTTAAAAGGCGTCAGTAATGAAAAAATAAAAATTGGGGTTTATTTTCTTTTTAAAAACATTTATATAACATTAAAAAATAGATGAATCACTTAGAAAGACGTACAAAAAAGATCTACCTATAGAAAAAATATTTGGTTGATACCGGGATTTGTACCGAAACTCTTGTTGTAGGGGAATTGTAGGGGAAATACGTTAAATTTACCATTAAAGTTTGCAATAAATTTGAGACTTGTATGTATGTAGTTTCTTTTAAATAATACATGGGTATATTTGTATTCAAAGGGAAACAAAGAGATTCAATATATTTATGTATTTTGTTGATATATTTCAATACACTATTTTTCAAAATATTGGAAGCTGATTCGAAAGTGAACATGAAATGGGAGCATTAAAGGATGGTTATTTTCACTAATACCCTTTTGAATCCACATTTATTGAATATGCACCTCTATATCACTAGGCGTAATTAATACGTTATTATATTCATTATACCAATAAACCATAAAAATATTGTTAATTACACATGAAACAATATTAATAGATCAATAAAAGAGCTTTTTGTAAGCTTGTATCCATATAAAGCTTAATTAAACAAATAATACTTAATTTAACTAACTAACCATCACGCCGTTTCCCAGAGGGATAGGTAGAGAGGATAGAACACCACATTTATCTGCCCTGGCACATCACTTTTGCTTCGTCCACTTTCATACATCTTCTCACGCACGATCTTCGATTGTTGAAGCTTCTAACATAGCCATTCTCCAATATTTTATTTATATGGTCATTTCTTTTTTTTTTTTAACATACAGACCGTCAACAGGTCATTGATGACCCTGATAGATGGTCATTTAGTGATACGAGAGTACAAGTTTGAGTATTTTGTGAACATTTGAATATAATAATATATAATACACTTAGTACACTTTTTACGGTTAATTAATAATTATAACGAAAAATAATAAATGATAAAATATATAAGTATAAAAATATCGCAGATCAATAAGTAGTTCAATAATTTTGCTAGGTCTTCTGCGGATGCTCTATGATTCTGCTGCTTTCAACACTTGCCTCATAAATTTTTATTACCATAATTTCCTCACTCATCCGGCCCACATGGTCAAACCATCTCAGCGGTCCTTTCTTTATTCTGTCTTTTACGCAACAGCCAGCATTACATTAACTTTTTCGTATATTCTCTATTCTATTTTATTGCTGTATTTTTAATTATTGTAACTATTAATAAAATATTTACTTAATTTAAATGCAAAAATGTTTTCCAACGTACAAGAAAAGAGAAAGGTTGGAAAAATATTGGAATCAGCGAAGGACTAAAAAAAATACTACATATTACTGTTTGCCAAAAAAATGTGCATACAGTAAAATACAATCCTAATACTGTATGATTAAAACACAGCTTGGAAAGTTAATTGAAAGTTGACAACTGATTGGCTGTTAGCAATGTATTTTTTTCTTTCTTATTAATTAATTATCTTTTTTTGTGACTTCTAAACTGAATTACTTATTTCTAAACTTTTCCTGTCTTAAAATTTGTCGATTTTTTTAGCAACTCAGGCTTGATTATAATAATCAGGGCAAAAACTCTATCGTAACATTAAAAATTGTAAAGCATTAAATAAATAAAATAAGAAACATCAATCGAAATGGAGATTATTTCAAGGAGGGTTAGACTTACTTTGATTGTAGCTTGACTACTGATTGTCGTCTAACCTTTGCCTATTTGACGTCTAACCTTTGAACTAACACACGGGTTACGTCAAACGTACGTAGATTGCCACAGATAGATATGAGCTGGATTGTTCAAACACACACAGGAGCTGAGATCTCGTGGTTCGATCTCGGCTGGACCACAATGACCTAGTTGTATGGACTAACACAAATGGAGTTGTGGACTCGCATAGTGTCCACAACGTTTCAATACACAACAAGCACAACACAACAAATTAATATTGTTATGATTCATTTCTAACAGCCTTATAGGTACTGTTCGACGACACGTGAGCAGCTGTCTGAATTATTAAGTTGAATATGGGAGTAGGGTAAGAATTTAGGGAACAATATCCCTAAATTTACTTGCTTATTTACTTACCATCACGCCGTTTCCCCGTGGGGGTAGGCAGATAGGATATAGTGCCATACTCTTCTGTCCTGACATACAACTCTCGCCTCATCCACATTCTTGCATCTTCGCACGCAAGCTCGACGATTGTTGAGGCTTCTAACGGGACCATCTTTCAGTATCCGATTAATCTGGTCATGCCACGTCTCCCGCGTGCACTATATATCTATATATTTTATTTATTTTTTTATTTTTAGCGAAATTTAAAATAAATTAATTTTTAATAATTATTATTAATGAAATTTAAAATGAATTAAATTTAATTTATATTATTATTGCTGAAATTTAAAATAAATTAAATTGTAATAAATATTAATATTAAGTTCTGCGGATTAACTATTTTAAGTGTTACAGCTGTATCGGCTTGCAAGACCATCATCAAACATTGGATATACCAAGTATAAACGACTTATTTATAAAATTTTCAGTTACCCCTTCCCCTTTAGAGTAATTAGATATTTGTGGTGAAGCTCTATATAAATGTTCGCTTTTTCCTAGGCACTTATCATTACAGGTGCCTCGGTATATCTATATAACTTTCTTAATATTCTATCCTCATTCATTCGCTCAACATGCCCAAACCACCTGAGCGACCCTGTTTTAATTCTATGAATTATGCTAAGATCAGCTTTACATTCATTCCTAATATCTATTATGCTAAGAACAGCTTTACATTCATTCCTAATACCTAATATCTTCATTTTTACTTTTTCATAATCGGATTTGCAACACATACGACTAAATTTATGTTGGTAGAAAAAATTCTCTAACGGATTTGGCAGCGTTTTCGTGAGAGCGCTTTAGCGGCAAATTTTTTGACGACTTGATTCACCACCACCATTAATGCTCAGCTCCTATAAGTGCTAGTGTAATTTTTAATGCAGAAAATTTTGTCTCGAGAAATGCAGACCAAAACAGTAAAAAGTGCATACAAATTCGTTTACTGGTTCTTGAGATTAGCGCGGTTATACAGACGGACAAACCCTCGCCGGGGACTTTATTTCATACTATGTATTATCTCCTGTGTGTCGGTGGTGTAACGTAGGTCTACATGTCGTAGAAAATATGAAATATCTACCTTATTTACGAAAAATAATACGTCACATTTTTTGTAATCATCGAATAGACATTTTCACACCAACATGACTAATTAAACTGTTAAGAATGTACGGATTTTTAAATTAAAAAATATTTATTCATTATCTCGTATTTTCGGCCAGTGTGTAAAAGAGAGCAGAATATTGGACGTCTCAGTTAAATTGAGCAAGAAAGAGCACGACAATACCACACATTTAATGTAGGACAGGGATGGCGGTTTCTTGGGTTTCGGTGAAAGAGAATATCAAAACAGCACGGTAGAGTCGCGTTACACTTGTTAGACAAAGACGACTGCTTCGCCACATCGTTGAATTTACTTGGTAATGATACGTCCGCGTGAGCGCACGAAAATTCGATATGCCATGATTTTATGATAATTTATTAAAGTAATGCAATGTATGTTTACCTTACATAATTATGTAAAGGGACCTTTACAAAGTCTTATCTGTATTGAAAAAATATATTTTTTACCACAAATTAAAAACTATGTCGATTTTTAATCATGTAACACTGTGTTGCACCACCGTTCCCGGAGATATTTTTTAGCACAGTCTTTTAAGAGTTTATTACAGATAGATATAGTATGTATGTCTTACAAATTTAGGAGTTAAGAGAAAGGGTGTATATTAGAGATCAATGTAGGAACATTCTTGAGTAGGCCAAAAGCTCTATGAGTTTATAGAGCTAATGATGATGATGATGATCATATACTCGTATCTATACTACACAATCGTAAAAAAAGCTTGAAAATTTAATAGAAAAATAATCGTAAGAATGGCGTGAAGTTAATCTATATTTATACATCTTCTGGTTTGTGTTTTCAAGGGTATTTAGCCACGCTTTTACTACCTTTTTGGCCAGAAAGGTTGTAGAAGCACGGAAAAATACCCCAGAAAAAACAAAACACGAATTTCTGAAATGCCATGTAAACATTAGAATATTTTTTTTATATTCATCTATATAATTTATGCATTTAAAATTGTATTCTGTTGATATAATTCTTATGCTTTTCTACGTTCATGGAACATGTAGGAAAGTCATTTATATATTTTTTACTAAGAATAAAAAAATTGATTTTTCTTCATAATAAATGTAATTACCTTATATATTTTTTTTAAATATTCTACATGGATGCACGGCAGTTAATTGTTTTTATTATTAAGTTTGATGGATAACAATGAAGAGTTTTAAATTAAACTAGAATACCCATAAAGCGATGGCTTGCAACGGTTTTTAATTTCAGATGAGTGCAAAATAATAAAAAAATCGATTGAAAAATGATTGCTTCCGGATGTTGTGATAGTATGTTTAAATTGGAAATAGCTCGCATAAATTGCTTCACAGCTGTACTGATTCTATAAAAAAAATACTATTGGTAGAAGTTTAATCTCTTAAGAAAACATACGAAGGAATTAAATGAAATTTAGAGGAATCTTCTCTGCCAATACCGAGTGTTGTTGGCCTTGGAGAATAACGCCCCTGTAAGAGCTATTTGCTTTGAGTAATGACGAACATAAATTAAACGGAAATCCCCCAAACTTCCGGATAAATCGGCGCGAATAAAAGCCGCTTCCGGTTTCTGGGAGCGCCACCGGAACAGGATGCGGACATTACACTTGGAAACATCTTAATCCTCGGTAATATATCCTGCGCGGCTGCCATAAAAGCCTACATTTCCCGAAAGGCCGCAATGCGCTCAGATGCAAAATATGCAGAGGTGAGAGTTCATTTGTGCAACCGCGTGCATGTATGCGAAATGTTGACAGCGTGTGTATAACACAATTTCTATTATTACAATTTCTGTGTAGTAGTTTAGACTTATTATTAGCTTTGTGTCACGAGATCCTAAATCAACAAGCACCACACAATCAAGATTTTTTTATTTATGGTTTTTGGGGTCACTCAGGTGGTTTGGGCACGTTGAGCGAATGAATGAGGAAAGAATGGTAAGAAAGATATATGATGCAAGTGTTGACGGCGCCAGAAAGAGAGGGCGACCACGGAAGACGTGGCATGACCAGATTAACCAGATACTGGAAGATGGTCCTGTTAGAAGCTTGAACAACCGTCGAGCTTGCATGCGAAGATGTATGATGTAGACGAAGCGAAAGTTGTATGTCAGGACAGAAGAGTATGGCGCTCTATCCTCTCTGCCTACCCCCACGGGGAAACGGCGTGATGGTAAGTAAGTAAGTAAGTGGTTTTTGTGTTTAGTTTGTAGAACTCCATGTTTATTTTTAATGAAATTTTTCATTAATTTAATTTTAATAAATATTATAATTAAGTTTATTTTGACAGCTAAGCATACCATACAATTTTATTAAATGGGGAATCTTTAACACAGTAAGTGCCTAGGAATAAAGAATCTTAATATAAGGCTTCACCGAAAACATCTAAATATCTATAGGGAAGGAGTAACTTAAACCTTATGAATAAATCGATTAAACGTGGTATTTCACTGTTTGATAATGGTCTTTCATGCTGAAACAGCTATCACATTTAAAATAATACTTTACTGCATGCAGAACTTAATAAAAATATTAAGTAAAAAATATTGTTGACTGTAGTGTGGTAGATAGAATAAAGAAAGGAGTGCTGAGATGGTTTGAGAAAGTTAAACATCAAAAACATAAAGACACCATTGCATGTGGGTCTGGAATGTTTAAAAATCATTAAAAAATCTAGAAAGTTTTGGATTATATAAGATTATACTGGAACCATGCATATGGAAGTTCTTGTATTTCCTAGACAGTTAGTCCTATTTACGTGAGGTCGGCCTTCCTTGTCCGCTTTCTTAGTTGAGAACGGTTTTGTGCTATGCTGTAGTCAATTTGAGCTTCTTTTGGGTCTTTTTCGACCATCGTCAACCAAGTTTCGGTCGGTCGCCCACGTTTACGTTTCCCCATTGGCAGGTTTAGGTCAAGCTTCACCATATTGTTTTCTGTGCGTCTCTGGACGTGACCATACCATAGTAGGCGTTTCTCTTTAGGTTTGTCTTTAATTGGGTCGATTTTAAAGCTACCTCTTATGTACTCATTACGAAGTTTGTCAATCAGTGTGACACCCGCTGACCAGCATAACATGCATATGGAAATAAAGATACTTATTTTCAGTTCATCTAGCAGTATCAATCGAGATTGACAATGCTAGATTTTAGAAAACCGAGATGGGCCGGCCTAGTATTCTTTCAACCTAATAGTTTAGCAACCGAATATCGTGGTTCTCTAGTATGCTTCACCAGCGTAACCATTGCCTCCGCTTTTAATAGTTTAACGTCTTGTTGAAGCGGTCATATCTCGGGCTTAATCTTTCATCTATTGAAGAACGACTTCTTTCTCCTTTGTACATTCTCAAAGGATTCCTAGCTATCCAGGCAATCTCAATATCTTCTGGCAATATGCCCAAAAGAAACTGAAAGAATTATACATAATCGAGGATTTTTCAGCACTCCCGAAATTTAAGAATCATTAGAAATGATTAGAAAAGTTTAGAAGTGAGTCGATCATACCCTAACCATAAAATGACATTCCCCAACCCGTAACCGGTACACTCAACAGTTTATTGTGACATTTTGGCGATTTCATAAAAATAGTAGCAAAAGTAGTGAATTATAAGCGGCCAGCGAAATAAATTAAGAATGTACCTAACGGGCGTTTGATAGCGAATATTGCGATTACAGACGTGCGAATTTTCTCAAAGATGGGTATAAAATGTTCCACAAAAGAGTGCAAAATTAGTGTGAATTAAAGAACAGTACCTCAGTTATGTTCATGTTCAGTGACTTTGGTGATAAAATAAAAAAATAAATTCGTGTTTAATTTGCCTTCCATTACCGCGATAACCGTGATATTATTTTCCTGCATGTTATGAAGAGATTTGTATATGTAAAATAGAGATATGCAGTCCGAGTTAAACGAAATATACGACACCAATACGAAATGTGAAAGACGTCGAGATGCGACAACGAGATTGTTAAATACAACGATAAAAGATTGTAGGTTTGAGACATATTGGAAGAGATTTACATATCTTGATATATTTATATATTTAGACAGGGATATACGGAGATTGTTTATTTATCAAACTTGTACCTAGATGACCCATATCTCAAAATTATGGCAAAGTCGTAGCACCATTGGTTTTATAACTGATTTTCAAAAATAAAAGAGAGTATGTCTATCGGCGAATAATAAGTTAAATTAATACCAACAGGAAGGCTTTGGCTATCGGTCGCCAGGCATTTTGCGGCAAGGACCATTTTTCAATGTAAAAAGAAAGCGGGGTAGAGTTGCCTGGCTAGCCCGTATTACAAGCCTAAATATGATATTCCAAACAAATATATATTTTTTAGTTTAAAAAAGGTTAATTACTTACTATAAAAACTTCTTTTGTATTCATTTTTTGCATCGTAACAACACACATTTTTTGCGCACATTCTTTTGAATGCGGTCTAGCTATAATAAAAATATAAGCTTTCATAACTGAATTAGAAGATACTTAATGCTGTTTGTCGCAGACCATTCTATGCTCTTCCGGAAGGAGTCTCGTAGGTCAACAAGGCAATCTTTAAAATTTCAAACTAGATACTGTCGGGAATTGAAATAGATAACTAGAACCCGCCATTTTGGCTACGTAATCACCGCACGGAGAAGAAAAATAATTGTTTTAATTTACAGACTAAACAAACTCGTAAACACTTTTATTCGCGTTTCGTGCACTTCTGAAATAACAATTGTTGACTTCAGCTGTTGTGATGTTTTATGGTTGACCATAATAATTACCAAACAAAGACTCTGGAGGTTCTATTTTATGCTCGAGTGCAACTGCCACTGAGATGTTATGTCCGACATCTGCGTGTTAAAAGGCTCCTAGACACTAAAACTAATAAAAAAAAATAGGAAAATCCCATCTTCGAGTAAAAAGCGCCGAGGGTTGATCGAATAAACGTTTTCGCAACTTAAATTGCAAAACACTTCGCCCGCAGGTGCCAAGATGCTGGACCAACTTTTCAACATGTTCCAGACTCGTCTTAATGGATTTCTCGGAACTATTACTGGGAACATTAGCGAACGGCAAGGTGCAGCGTTTAAGATCCATCCTCGCAAAATTGAGAATTGCTTCTAACATTGGGCTGGCCGTAGAAAGGTTAAAATAACATTGAATAAAATATAAAAATGATACAGGACTATTTTCCCTTTTGACTCGGGTATAAGAATTTATTCGCTGGTTTGAGATTTTTTGTTGAAATTTTGGCTCGTAGCGTATAAGAAAAATAAAGGAGTATTTTCGCTCTGAGGAGATGCAATTGCATTCGCTATTAAATAGTGGGAAGAGCTCCAATCAAAGCATGATTTGCAAGAAACTCGAACATTTGTTTTCTTTTTGAAAGTGGAACGGAGGGAATATGATGGATGGCAGCTCAGGGAACAGATCGTGGAATGATTACTATCATTTATTCAGCGTGTAACGTGGAAAAATATGCGGCATTTATTTCAAGAAAATATAAGTTTTACATTTTTTCACAAAAGTTAGCATTTTAGTTTTAAAATAAAATTTTTTGTATTTTGATTTTCAGTTTTTTTATTACGTTTTTGATTCAATGAAAGAAGACGATCATCTTCCTCTTCTTCTGCTTCATCTAGGACTGCGTCCTGTCATTGCTCGGAGCCTGTTCCTGGGATACAGATGTCCAGCTATCTCGCCATCTTTTATGCGGTCTTCCTGGGAGTCTGGTACCTGACGGCAGCTTGTTCGCTGCTATGCTCACTACTCTCTCAGTACAAACTCTCTCCACATGATCTCTCCAGTAACGTCTTCTAGATCTTCCCCATCGGACAATATCCTCGACGTCACAAGTCCTTCGTATTTCGGAATTCCTCACTCGGTCTCGGATTGTCAGTCTCGCAATGGGTCGGAGAGTAAGACGATCATAATAATATTTATTATTTTTTTCAGGTTAATTTGTAGAAATCAGTTCACTACGACACGAGATTCGCGAGCCTCGGAGAAGACAATATGTCACGGGTCTATATCTATCTTCGTGGATAACTCCTGCCACACTTCACTGAACAGACTGTGGAAGCAATACTTTCGTCTATTTTTGTGAATTTTTAGATTTTTCAAGACAAATTATACTTAAATATGCATTGAAATAAATTAATTGATAACAAAGGTGAAAATTTTGATCTCTGCATTTTCAATTGAGTACATCGACAAGCAATGCCCAATGAGCCCGCAAAATGGCGCCTCTCACTTTGTATCATTCGCTCTCTCCTTCTTTCAGGCCGTCTATCATTCTCATTCATCAAGCAGACGTCACTCAGATCCTTTACGTTTAATAGTTACTACGATGATGCTTGGATATAAGTTATAATATTTGATACTATTTGTTCAAACTCTTACATACAAGTATATCATAAACTTATATCTGTTTATATTTAAATAAATAAACATTTCGATGAGAGACTTACCTACTTTTTAAAGTATCAATTATATTAAAGGTTTCATCTTCCCGTCATTTAATACATACATCGTAGAGGAGGTGACTTGAAAATTTAATCTGTTTGCTACTGGTAAGATTACTCCGAAGGATTAACATTGATATTATACAAGGCAAGATCCCGTTGATTTTCCGCAGGCAAAGATAGAAATAACAGATTTATGGTACAACTGTGTGGAGAATGGCTAACTAAGCAGCTTACCAATACAGCGAAGGACTCTGACGCCTCGAGTTATCTTGAGCTGATGGGCTATTATATCCTAATTTTTTTAATATCCTAACATTTTTGTATGATTGAGCATTTAACTAAGCTCATATTATGTTACCTGGTACATCATATCTATTTTGTGTTGTTTGATTAAATAATTAGTCTATTTATCATAGATATTAATTATCTATCATACAACAAAAAGTTATATAACCGCACACTCGTTGACAATAATAACAAGATCTGCTCTCAATATAATTGCTATGAGATGCGCATCGACATTGTCATATTAATGATTACTTATTAAAAATAATTTTATTTCAGCTTTGGTTATTATTGTTTATTATTTACTAGTACTACACTCGCATGTAACCTCAAAGCATAAAAATGTAAAAAAAAATATATGAAGATATCATTTCATGAATGTTTACTTAAATATAATGTTAATTATGTTTACCTGTTAGACATTGCATGAAATTGCTAAATTTTAATTAATTATTTATTTTATTTATTGAATTGGCGTTAACTTTGTGAAATGACATTATAATTATATATAAATAAATAGATTACTTGTCTAAGACCACTAATGAGTTTAAGATGATTACACAACTAGTTTCGACAACTACCGATGTTGTCATCAACGGTTCAGTTTAAAACATCAGTTTAAATCATCACCCGTTGATGACAACATCGGTAGTTGTCGAAACTAGTTGTGTAATCATCTTAAACTCATTAGTGGTCTTAGACAAGTAATCTATTTATTTTTATATAATTATTTATTTATTATTTCCTTACACTCTTTAGCGTCCTTTCAACTTACAATGATAAGATCGTAACAAAGGAAAGTCTTTTGTGACAAGGTCCATTATGTGACACAAATTGCTGGAAGAAGATATTTTTCGGGTTGTCATCTTTGGACACCATAATTGTTGATGTGATATGAATATTGTTCCATAAAATGTAAGATAAGTATTACCTGTGTAAAAGTAAAATAAAACATGTATTTATTTATTATATTGTCACGAGATTCAATAAACGAAAGGAACAATTTGTTTGATTTGCAAGCGCGTAGTCGAGGATTTACAAACAGTTTGTGTGATTTTAGAAGATTTTGATAAACCATGGAAGATTGTAGAATGCGCGAGTTTATATAAGTTCCAGAAATCGAGGACCTTATATAAATAGCAATGCCATAGAAAGACAGCTGCCGAAGTCAAAGAAATGAGCGAATAGAAGTAAACTATAATTTTGTGCGTAAACTGATAACCATAGAAACGATTGCAAATGGGAATAGGGCGAACGGTGCTTTGAATGCAATGCATAATGAAGTTCTGGTACCGACACTAATGTATGAAGTGAAGCCTGGAGCTGGCAGAAGAGGAACAAAAGTAGATTGAATGCAGTGGAGATGAGGTCCCTTAGACGTATGTGTAGCAAATACATGTATGATAGAGTAAAGAATGAAGATATTACGAATGAATGTAAAGCTGATCGTAGCATAATACATAGAATAAAAATAGGGTCGCTAAGGTGGTTTGGGCATGTTGAGCGAATGAATGAGGAAAGAATGGTAAGAATGATATATGATGCAAGTGTTGACGGCGCCAGAAAGAGAGGGCGACCACGGAAGATGTGGCATGACCAGATTAACCAGATACTGGAAGATGGTCCTGTTAGAAGCCTGAACAACCGTCGAGTTTGCATGCGAAGATGTATGAATGTAGACGAAGCGAAAGTTGTATGTCAGGACATAAGAGTATGGCGCTCTATCCTCTCTGCCTACCTCCACGGGGAAACGGCGTGATGGTAAGTAAGTTAAGTTAGTTAGTCTTTCACTTCGATTTTACTTCGTCCAACTATCGTCTCAATTCAGATTTTTGAGGGTATGCGATGCACTCAACAAATTGATAAGATATTGGATATTGATTTGTTTGAGTGATGAGGAGTGAAGATAAGGAATAATTGTGAGGGCAGAATTCTTTTCCGCTCAGTAATTAAGTCTCATTTTTGTTTTAATTTTTTATTCTTTTCTAGTTGTATTGTTGCGTGACAATAAATTAGAATGCATGTATTATGAATTAGTTAATTTTTAATGAATACAGTATAAGGACAAATATTATAAATCAGGTGTATTATTCTTTTTGTATACATTTTTATTTATCTTTTCTTGTTCACTCTATTTTACAATACGGTCTTGATGATTGCTCACGTGTTTTTTGCACTTAATTAGCATATTTCTAAAAGTAGAGGCCTATTATTAATTGGCCATCTATGTTCTAATAATAAAGAAACCCACAGCATTAACTATGCACAAAATTCACCGTTTATATGCATTCATCGCCTTGGAAACAAATTTTCGAAATTCGTAGACATTTTTCGTTGCAGGAGCTCGTTCGTTGAGGAACATTGCTCGGATATTTTTTTATAATTAGACTTGGAATATACCAATAGAATTAATAAGAGTTTAATGGACTTAATTTTTACTTATGTTTTGTCCCCATGAAATATATACATATTTATTTATTTTAAAGTGTCTTAATTATTGTTCAATTCCCTTTTAAATATGTTTTGATGTTTTATATTTATTTTTTGGGTTATTTTATCTTCTTACCTCATTTATTGGTTTAATTATCTTTATTTTACTCTATTATTAAATTGTTAAAGGTTTCTAATTATAACTTTTTGCTTGTGTACTAATCGTTGTTTATGTATATTGTTATTTATTTTAAATTATTCATTTTATATGGTTACAATTCATATTGTTCATTTATCTTGAAAAATGTTTTATTTATATTATTATTTTTTAATTATTTACAGTATGTAGTGTTTTATGTTAGATATATAAAAATCCTTGTAATTTTCTTGTACTGTAAAAACCCACTAGGGTTTTGATTAATAAATAAATAATATTTTCATGCTTCTTTGTTGGGCTATTGGTCTTCTTTAAAAATTATATAATTAAAAATAGACAACGGCGTGAATACAAAATATATACCTTTTTGTGGAATATTCTAGCTAGTGCAATGATTAGTTCGAATTACGGAAAAGAGTTCCAGCTAAAGTTCGTATCCAGTGAATTTGTATAGTAAATAAATAAAATTTTAATTAATCAACAGTATTTCATTTTGTATCTCTTCGCCGCGAATCCGTGACACTATTTTAATGAAAGATTTTTGCCGTTGCGAGCGACGCTAGGTTAAGAAAAATAAAATGGGTTATAAACGTCCCAGAATAAAGATTTAAGGGAGTAAATAATTACTTAGCCTGTATTTCAACACCAGACAAATTCTAATACCGAATTTGAGGAATTTTTCATATGTTCACGGTACGGAATTCGGCGTTTGAGTGCGTGGGGCGAGTATAATTAACGCCCAGGCGCTACTGCGGATGTCCCAGAATTAATTACTGGACACTTATTTCCTTTTAGATTTATTTCGTCGGCGTACTTGGACAAATGTGTGGTGAAACGGACTACGAAAAACTCACCGGAAAAAAACTCAAATGGCCCGTTCGGGATAATTAATTACGCTACACTCATTTGCCGCGAGATTGATGGCTATTAAACAATCTACATTTCACTAGACTTCATTAACGAGGAGCCGCCCGCGCCAGTAATGAGAGGATCACACTAAAAATAAAAATTTAAAAATAATTTTGTTTATTTACTTGATAATGTTTTTTTTTTTTCGATTTATAAATATTATTTTTGTTTTCCTGATGAAGAAGCCATTGGCTTTGAAACATGTTGATTTTTTTCAATAAATAAGTGGTTTAAACAAAGTTAATTTATATTAATTATTGATAATGTTTTTTTGAAACAAAAAAATTCACTTGCCTCGTAAATAAATGTTGTGGTATTGATTTCAAATTACTAACTAAGCAATCAATGCATATTATAGATGTCTCACAGAGACGAAACTGTATTTTTATGGGAAAATAGGTATATAAATATTTTGGGTGTATATAAGGCTTACGAACTATCGTACGGCTGGCTTAAGTGATCACTTTACACAATGTAACGTTCGTCATTTCCACCCATGATAGAATACGATGTCTACTAAATAATATTTAAATTACACGCCACTTTTCACATATGAGTTGTAACAATCCTCAGCGCGGCCGGCACCAAAGCTTTTTCATTCCCTTTAAATGACCACAGATGTCGCTAATGAGACATCTATGTTGATTTTGGAGTTTTTGTTAGCAATATACTTTATCTGTGTAATGAAATTCTTCCGAATTACTAGCATTACACTAGGTAACGCCAGAAATATAATTTAAATTTTTATTAAACTCCTTTTTACCAGTATTTTCATTCAGAATATTTTGAGTATGTCTAAATTTTTATCAATGTTATAAAATAGTCCGCCCTCTACCTCCACGGGTAAATATCGACCTCCTGGTGACGTTGAATAAGTATTCAACGAAACGTCGAGAATCGTTTCTCGGAAAAAGCATACGGTTCGTAT
Organism: Agrypnia vestita; assembly: GCA_016648135.1. NCBI lineage: Eukaryota > Metazoa > Arthropoda > Insecta > Trichoptera > Phryganeidae > Agrypnia > Agrypnia vestita. The sequence continues at coordinate 51,266 of JADDOH010006206.1, read as the reverse complement.
AAAGTATCCCCAACTTTTTACAGTTAAATATGTCTTACGACCGTAATAACAACCTCAACTCTTTTATTATTTAATATCAATTTTTAAGTAACACTAATTTTGAAAGCGGAATGAGATCAGCTAGTGCGTTCTATGAAATTTCGGACGGACAGAGACATTATTACTGTTGGGGATATACTTGCTCGCACATACGTGTATACAGATTTATAATTCAAAAATAAAGGATACATTGTATTTCGGTGTGCAGGGTAATAATTTTATCTTTAGAAATTTGCCGCATTTGTTTGAGCCATTCTACGTCACGACCGCCGTCCGCGCTTCCGCTAGACGACCGCAATGACGCTGCCGTGAAATATGAACGCAGCCCGGCCAAGGCAGTATTTATTTTACAAGTCTGGGCCCACGCTCTCGTGAAAGGCAACCTATTTAGACACGAAGATCCCAAATTGATACGGGTGCATTATGCAGCCCTGTCGTGGCTTAAGTGGTTACACGACTAAGAAATTTTCAAAAATTCGTTGTTTTTACTCTCTTTCTTTTAACTCGTGGCGTCTGCTTGCTTGGTTGATTGACGAAAAAACTTTGGATCGATTTTTAACCCTTTTCCCGTGATCCAATCGAGCTGAAACTTTGCAGGTAGACTCGTGGCGATGATAAAAATGATCAAAATCTAAATTTTGGTTTAAAAAATTTAATTGAACAATTTTGAATTTTTTGAAATATTAACGGTTTTTTCAAATTGGAAACCATACAAATGAGAAAGGAGCCCGACGCGTGGAGAAGTGTGAACCTGTTTCGATTAGTCTGACTCGAGCCATGGGTCCGATCAGACGGTTTCGCCGACGCCATACCCCCCTATACCAATTATTACGTTTTCAATATTCTATAAGTTTTAAGGATAATAATATACATGGAATAGATTTTTCACATGAACTTAAAGCAAGAGAAATATTTCGATAGAATATCAAATTGGAAACAATACAAATGAGGAAGGGAGTATAATAAAAACTTGGTTTTTAAGGGTTAGTTTTTTTTATTAAAAATTAGAAGGCAGACTTGACCCTAATGAGATCTATACTGTACCACCATCCCTCTCCTCCCCTCTATCTCCCAATAATGACGACTATAAAATTACTAAGCGACGTAATGGTATACGTTATACGCGTATTGATTAAAGGGTGTTGGGATATATTATAAAGAAGAGACATTACATTTTTGAACAAGCACAATTTCCTACGCAAAAGAAATTGTCGTAAAAGATAAATCAAAATTACGAAAAGTGATTCAATTGAAGACTCCATGGCAAGAAGTTATTAACTAACATTTTTGTCAAAAATGAGTTAATAAGCCCTCTAAACTAAATAATGTACGCTATTTCCATTGGAAATAAGTTCAGAACTTAAAATAATTAGAACATGTTCAAATCATAGGGATGAACATGTTAACTACACTTTTTCATAAAAATCAAATCAGTTACTAATGGGAAGAACATGTTATCTTCAACAGTAACATGTTCATGCAATCATTCTGAAATTAACACGCCTTTTAATTTGGATGGAATATTTATGGTTAATATAAATTTTACTCTGGCAGTACTGTCATATATTTGTTTTTATTTGAAGACTATTATAATATGTAGGTACCTACTTATATATTATTTTTCAATAATTTCAAATGATATATAACATGTTTTGTATTATTAATTAACACGCCAGGTATTTTTTGGATAATGGATGGTAAAAACGGATAGCATTTGAAGGGTTGTTTGATGTTCCTTTTTTGAAAATTTTAAAAAGGTGTTATTCTATTAAAAATGAGTTCCAGAGGAGAAAAAATTGTTGCTAACTAAATTTTTTTAAGGAAAATTAGTATATTTTTATTTTTTGTGCGTAAATGCTTTTCTTTTACTTTTTTGATATTTTAGTGACATAAATCAATAAAAATTAATTTTGAATTAGCAATAAAACATATTTTTCAAAGGCGAAATGCAAATGTCTAATTATCTCAAAATGACTTGAATGTTAATTAACAACTTCTTGCCATGGGGTCTTCAATTGATATCAGTACAACATTTTTTTTTAATAGTTGTGTAAAGAAATGTTTCATAACTCAAAATCCCTTCATCCCTTGAGCCGTTATAGTCCGAGGCCTTTCAGAAGAACAGAACAGTAGTCCGCTGCCATTGTGTCCGCCCGGCGCATTGTGATTGTAACAATACCATTTTTGGACCCGAAATATCTTCTCAATTTGGAGTTATTTTTAGGTACTCGTGTTGTGTTGTACAGATGTATCTGTTTGATGTCAAATCGAGTCGTTTAGGCGGACAGCGGCGCCCACGCCCCGTATCAAAGAGATCCTATCGCCGTGAAATAATGTAATGATTTTATTCTGTTCGTCCGCGACAGCTTGACCACCAGGATCGTGATTATCTAGTGCGACTGAACGCACCGCGGCTGGATTTGTGAGTCGATTGACTGCTCGAACCAGTGAGGCATAAAATATTGTTGGGACTGCCTGACTGACGAAATTAGGCGCAGAACTAGGATATCATTGATCGTGTAGTGAAGCTAAAATAGCAATGAGCAGGACATGTTGCAAGGCAGGATGCTACAAGATGGCCTCCCAGAGTTTTGAAATGGAGATCTTGGGAGAATAAAAGAGGCGTCGGAAGACCTCTAAAGAGATGAGCCGATGATATATCCACTATGGGGGGAAAGAAATGGCTACAATTAGCAAACAACAAGGAAGGATGGAAAGAGAAGGAAGAAGCCTATATCCAGCAGTGGAGAGACGAAGGCTGATGAAGAAGAAAAAAAAGGACTGCCTGTCCCGAAAGTCTGTAACTTGCTGGAATTCACGGCTAAAATACGAAATCATACGGCTGGAGAAAGACTCGAACCTCGAACCAGCGCGAAAACTAACCGACATAACCGCCATCTCTTCTCCGTGATCCGTCAAAAATATATAATATGTATTACACATTGTAAGGACTTAGTTAGGAAACGAATCATTAATTTACGCCTCCTACGTTTGATGTTTGATCGGCTTTTTATTTTGTTATGTATGAATAAATAAATAGTACTCATAATTTAAAGGAATTAACTTTGTATAAACACTTTTTTGTTGAAAAAAAATTCACATGTTTTATAGCCAATGGCTTCTTTATCAGGATAACAAATGTAGGTACTTTATTATTATTTATTTTCCGTATATAATTTTTTATTATTTTGATTATCTATACTTCGATTTTTATACATACTGTTTTTTACATTTGTTATCCTGATAAAGAAACCATTGGCTTTGAAACATGTTGAATTTTTTTCAGTATAAAAGTGGTGTATACAAAGTTAATTTCTATAAATTATAATAATGTCACCACAAAATGATTTTGCTGTGTTTGAAGAAGAAAATAGTACTCAAATTATATTCCGTGGTTTTTCACGGCTAGTATTTATAAAAATCTTTTATATTATATGACTCGTTGATATCGAGAGTAAAGTGTGATCTACTTAAGCCTTAACACAATAAAAGTAATCATGATTATTAAAATGAATGTATATAATTGAACTAGGTTTATTCAAGTTGAGTTTAATTATGTATTATATTTATATTATTCTACTCGACTTTTGAGAGTATCAGAATCTCTCGTCAACTGACTGCTTTCAATTACAGAAAACATGATATAATAAATACATATAAATAATAAGATAAGTAAGTTGACAAAAAGAGCTATAGTTACCGGTATATTGTGGAAGAGTGGTTGTAACAGCAATATTGAGAGGAGAGGAAAAGAGTGAGTGAGTGTGACATTATTAAGCAAATTAATACCCCGAGTTCAAATTTATTTTTATTTTTAAACATTCAAGATTATTTATTTTTTCACCTACACGAGAAGAAGTGGAAAAGTTTATGAAAGGAATGATTATAATCGTAAATCAATAATTATTGTCTACGATTTTGTTCGCAAATTCAGAAAAGTTATTACTAGATAGACAACGACGTTGTTCTTTTAATCTTTATTTTGAGATTTCTAGAAATTCGTCCTACATATTTACTGTAACAATCTCCAACAGCTGATTGTATATGTGGGGTATAAAAGCAAAGGCAGCAATATACATAATTACGAGTAAAGCATATACGTATACATATACAAAACATGATTTTGGAAAGGATAGACACAAAAAAATCTATTATTCAGTACATTTTAAAATAATAATCGTCGGTGGTTGCTTTTATAACACTAAATTTTTTTTTTTGGATATTGCTGTCTTCGCTTTTATACCCCGCGTATAATTTATATTACCGTAATCAATTATTTGTACCTACAAGAGTACGTGTACACTATTGTTATAATTATTTAACGTACCTCTGTACAAAAAATAAAGCAAAGTACGTTGTATAACGTAAATACAGTTCGATAAATAATACACTGGCTTTTCAGAACGTATTCATATTCAAGTTTGGCTGTGTTTACGTTTCGTCTGATATTTTCAAATTTGAGTTATCGGGCGGTACGGAGCGGCGCTGGAAAAATATTTGGGAGCAGTATTTTATCGAGCTTTTATTTGTAAGGAATGAATAAATTATCTCCCCCATTCACAACGTACACATGTTCTGGAAACAGTAACAAAGGTCGTATATTATTTATCGTCGTTTATAAATAATACGCTAGAAATAAAAAAATACGTAAACCTTTTGAGCAAAAGTACTCTGTTTACATACTTATACTTAACATAATAAATAAACATCGTATAAAAATTTCACGAAAGAGAGTTATTTTTTGACATGTCTGTTTCATTGTAAGATCCGCAGTCAAGGCTGATTAATATATACAGGGTTATTTGTAAAACATTAATAACCTCGCAGGGCTATACTCCTGCCTTGATTATGAGTCGAAAATTTTCAAGCTATTATGACCTAATATCAATAGTTTAGGAGATATGCGACATCAAAGTTTGTATTTTTTTTCAATATTTCAGACTTATTTTTTGTGTAACGTTGGACTATCATTGCAGTAACTTATATCAAATATGAAAAATTCATTCTCTTTAATACAAGTCAAATCAAGAAATAAAAACCTTCGAATTTCAATTGAAAAACATTCCAATTGGAATTTTTTCAGGGTTTTAATCATTTTATTTAACTTGTATTGAAACGAATGAATTTTTCGTAATTGATATTAGTTACTGTAATGATAGTCCAACGTTTTACAAAAAATAAGTCAGAAATATTGAAAAAAAAAATGCAAACTTTGATGTCGCATATCTCCATAACTGGTCATGATAGCTTGAAAATTTTCGACTCATAATCAAGGCAGGAGAATAGTCCTGCGAGGTTATTAATTTTTTACAAATAACCCTGTATAAGGCTTGCAATTAGAGATGAGCTTGTGGCGGACACCTGTGAATTGTGAAGCAAAGCACTCCACAGCAAATGACGCGCACAATTGAATTAACCACAGGTCACTGGCTGCATGTACCGTCTTCTAACCAACCGACGGCTGCCGCGAGTTCTTCTCCAACTTCGGACCTGTCAGCAGCTTTTGTCACTCACTCCATTTCACCGCGTGTAATAAATAAATCAGTATATTTCGAAGTTAGTAATTGAATTTAAAATAATCTGTGTAAGATTAATGGTTTTTGTTTATGTTACTCCGACACCAATCTTATAATTAATATATTTAATAAAAATAAACTTAGTTTTCACCATTTTTTTATTGAAAAATATCAACATGTTTCAGAGCCCATGGCCTTTCGTCAGGATACAATTATTGTATACTACCTAATTAAATTCAAATATCGAAGTACAAAAGATAATCAAAATATAGAAAAAAATATATATGGAAAATGAATTGTAATAAAGTACCTACTTAACTTGAAAATAAATTTAAAAGATAACTATTTGTAAAAAGTACCTGATTATTTATAATATTCATTTTTTATGTTTTTCAATACAAAAAAGTGAAAACTAAGTTTATTTTTATTAATTATATTGATAATGTCACCACATAATTATTTTGATAACTAAATAACTAACTAACTAACCATCACGCCGGTTCTCCGCAGGGGTAGGCAGAGAGGAGTGAATGCCACACTCTTCTCTCCTGGCACACCACTTTTGCTTCGGCCACATTTATACATCTTCTCATACAAGTTCTACGGTTGTTGTGGCTTTTAACAAGGCCATCCTCAAATAAATTTAGTATTTGATCGTGCCAGGTCTTTCGTGAAATTAAAAAAAAGTACAATTTACATGAAATTAAAAAAAAGTAAAATGGTGAAAGTTCATATAAACAAATTATATCAACGCGAAGATTTCGCTCATTTTATCGCATTGGATTATTCAACTCCATTAAATAAAATTAAATTACGTTTCTTTTTTTTATATTAAATTTACATAATATAAATACATTCAAATCGTAAATGTAATAAATGTTAAATTAAAATATCTAAATAACATATATTATAATAACACATATGTATAAAATGATTTATATCATAATATTTTGTAAAATTTTGGCAGTTTAATAACCATTTTGTTATATTCTATAATAAATTTTATTAATACATTTTAACTTAATCGTGTACCTACGTGCTTGCAGTAATAATTATCAATGTATGTTAAACTGGCAAATTTAATCTGTTTTAATACTAGTCATTCATTTATTATAATAAGTACAAAATAAATAGGATTTATTAATTAATTAGTAATAAAAATTGTTTATTATACTTATTTAATTTATGAACGAAGGTGGGGCGAAATGTTTACCACCATTCAAACTAAAAAACGTGTGAAAAGGGCTACAACCTACACATTCGAGTGATCGATAAATTTTTAATGACTAATTAAAAGTGAATAAAAGTGACGTGTACTTTTAGTAGTGTCGTGTCAAGTATTTTATTAGGGGAATCTAATTTTCCCACATATATTTGATGTTGTTTAAAGTTTTCTATACTAAATTATTTAATATTATCCAATAGGATTGGATTAATTTTTAGAACTTTATGAATGTACGGACAACCACCCAAAGCAGTTATCTAAAAAAATATTGTTCTCGTTGTTTGTACGTCACACTCTTAATAAAAGGCTTCTAGGTGAAGTCAAAATGATTATATTTCTAATAAAATAATTCCATCATCGTCTCGCACTTGACACGTCGTTACTTGACTGGATTTGATAAAATATTGTTCTTTGGACGTTTCATTTTTTAATATATGATTTTTTTTTAATTAAAAAAAATAGATATGCGAACACAGAGTACATGTAACATCAATATTCTTACTATTTTAAAACTAAGCTAAACACTTGTGCTATGAAAATAGGACTAACTTGCTAGTCTGGAGTGAGGTTCGAACCCGCGAACTTTAGATCACAAGGCGAGAGTCCTAACCATAAGACCAACAAGCTACTCAATGAATTAATTCAGCTTTGCGATCCGACATAAGTACATATATAATTCACTATGTGCTCAATAATTTGATATCGTCAAACTGTTTATGATTATAAAGATATACTGGTATATACAGAGCGAGCTCGATTCGTATGAGGAGTAAGGAGTTATCTGCGACGAACAAAAGTATCGATGAATTGTGAGGCAAGGTAATGTAAGAAACTTAAACATGGTGAGCGAGCATGTAGTCTTGTCTTGTAGTATGGTAAAAGACAGTGAGGTTCCAACGTGTGATAGAATAGAGACAGAAGCCTATTCCTAGTGGAACATGGCTAGACACGTCCGAGAATGATCGATAGTAATAATTCCAGATTATCTATTATATTTCTTTGAAATTGTTTTCATATCTTTTTGCAGTATTTAAATAAGTAGTTTTTATATATTTTTGTAATTTAATTTAGTCTACAGATCCGGTAGATGAAGATAAAGTTTATCTTTGATGTGTTTTTTTCTCCCAAATTTTCGTGAACGCGAGCGACGAAAAGTGTTTTTTTACTCTCCAATTAAAATATTGCTCCACTGGTAAGGCTGAACGAATTTGTGGAATTTGAGGACAGAAAAATTGTCAAGAGAAAAAAAACACAATGAGGTTTAAGGTTTTTGGGAGCCGAGTCTCTTGAACAATACTCGCTGAATTTGTTAACCGTGTTAGCGCGAGTGAACCCTAAAATAGTATACAAATGCCTCTGAATACACGAATGCTTTACGCCCTCGTTAAGAGGAAAATATGATTTTTTTAAATTTATTTACGATTAGGAAATCAATAAAGGCAATAATATTTAAATAAAAAGTTAAATATTAAATATAACTTCTAACAAAATACCACGATGACATTCTCTGTTGACTTATACTGAGGACGAATAAATATTAAATTTAAGTTAAGGTAACATCCCAACGTAGGATGTATTTTAATCTAAACATTGAAATGTATATGACCTGAAATGACTGGGAAAGAAGAATGAATGATAAGGTAAGGTATTCTTTTGACTATTGAAGTAAAAAAGTTGTCAACCATGTAAAAAGATTGAAAAAACCCCACAAAAAAATAAAATATTTAAAGTAAAATAAAATAAAAATTGCAAGTTAACAAACTAACAGATTTTTAAATAATTGTCATAAATTTAAGATAATCGTATACTTTGTAATATTATTGAATAAAAAAAGACATCCCAGAGGCCATTTAATCATAGAAATCCCACAAAGCGAAGCAATTTTCTTCATTTTTAAAACATCGAAAGTTGGTAATTTATTAATTAATTATATAATTTAGTTTGTGACTGAAAATGTACGTAACCTGATGAATAAATGAGTTGTTTGCGTACAAAAATGTGATAAAAAACGCGAGAGATATGAAAAAAATGGTGAAATTTTTATTATAAAAAAATATTTATTAATTAAATGGAATATCCTCCAGATCTATCACAAATAATAAGTTTTTTTGCCTTGTCAATCAAATGAGCCGGAACAAAGCAACAACTTGAAACTCGAGACAAAATATTACTACAGTTCCCGCCGACTCAACAAAGCCAAGCGTCAGTTATTTCACCCAAAGGGTTAAGGTTGTTGAAAAGATTCCTACGCAGACAAGAAAAAGTCGTGTTCGTACTAGGGGATACCCGCCACGGTGTGCTTCGACCGCGGCTTCTTCGTTTGTTTCAAAACGAATATTCCCCTCGACACCAGACAACAGAAGGAACGGCTTCTTCGAATAAAAGTCCCTTCCAGAATTTTTATTTCGGTGCACGTTTCACTGATAAAGGGAGTTTTTGCTTCTTTTTGTCTTCAAATGGGTGTTGAAAATCAAATCTGAAGATATGGGTCGAGGAGTAATACGCGTGATCACGATTTTAAATCTTGGCTTCAAATTTTTATCCGACACATTTTAATTTGTTTTTTTTTAATGTAAGGATTTCGTCACTTGTGACTGGAGGATTTTATTAAGACGCTTGAGTTCACAAGCCGCCAGAGAAAGGGCGTGGATGACATAAATATGTTTTTTTTTAATAAAAAATAGGTATCATATAAATGGACGTAGTTATGCAGAAAGCATCCAACCCACAAAATGTTAAAAATGGATTATGCACGGTTTTGGATGGCCCAATACGATATCTTTATGTGCTTAAAACGTCCATCCTCTAAGTGTCTGATGTTTTATGTATATTCAATATTTTTCAAACTAAAAAAAGTGGTTTTACTCTTTTCTGTGGCTTCAAATTTACAAATCCTGGACAAACAAAAATATCGGTTAAAAACAGACTTATTTTTTGCAAAACGTTGGACTATCATTACAGTAACTTATATCGAATATGAAAAATTCATTCTATTTAATACAAGTCAAATAAAATAATAAAAACCTTCCAATTGGAGTTTCTGCAGGGTTTTAATCATTTTAATTAACTTGTATTTTTGTAATCGATATAAGTTACTGTAATGATAGTTCAACGTTCAGCGTTTTGTAAAAAATAAGTCAGAAATATTGAAAAAAAATTGCAAACTTTAATATTGCATAACTTATAATAATTGATATTAGGTCATGACTGCTTGAACATTTTCGACTCATAATCAAGGCAGCAATATAGTTGTGCGAGGTTATTAATGTTTTCCAAATAACACTGTATATGAAAAAGCAAACAAGAATCAAAAACACAGACTAAAAAAGCACACCATCTATAAAAAAATTCTTACGTTAGTTTGTATAATTTTTCCATATAAACTGGGTAATAATAATGTATGAACAATGAACTTGTTCCAACATAATGCAACTATTTTAGTGCTTTTTGTTTGAATTACATTACGAAGTCAAATAGTAATGTTTATGTTCCGGAGTCATGAGCCAATGTTCCATAGCGCTCCGATCCCAGATAACAGCCCACGTGCATCGAATTAGCATAATTCATAATAATTGTACTCAGGGTCCACACTTTAGGCTAAAAATAAAGGGTTTCATATTAGAAACCGAGCGAGAACTGAGGTGTGTGGAACATTCCAGACCCCCTATCGTTTCCAGGCTATTAAGAGAGTAGTTTTGTTAGATTGAATTGCTCGTGTTATGCGTGAGTGATTTTATGTTCTTCCTGTAATTAGAGATTTAATAAATTAGATACATGTATTCTAAGTTGAATTATACATCTTATATTCACTTAAACACACATTTATATTAAATTAGGTTACACAAGACACGGACTGACAAGACCATAGTCTGTTCATGATCGAATTAATACATTGAGAAGAAAACCAAAAATGTATTTTTTTATTTTTTCAACAAACGAAACTAGAGTTATCGGTTTTATAGGTCATACATAATGTTATTAAAATACAATATAAAGGTTCATGAGAAATTAAATATGTAATTAATTTGTTCGTAAATTGAACAAGTCACGCTTGCATCAGTTAACATAATATATTTATTTGTATGGTTTTCGTCTTCTGTGACCGATTCCATAGTAAGAAAGTGAACATGTAACCATTAAACCACACTTAAATACTTGTTGAAATAATATAAATGATTTTTTTATTGACAACAAAATAAACTTATAAAAAAAAATAAAAAAATTGTATTACATAATTATTTATTCAAATGTCAACGAATGATAGATATTGATTTTATACAAAGTTTTTTTTTTTAAATATATAATATAATTTAAATGTATTTTAAAATAATGCTCTCATCTCTATAATATATTTTGTTTAATATTTGCTAGTTTATTTTTTTGGATGCGCCAAGTCTTTTTGTATTATTTTTGCAGCTCTGAAGATACTTCGCTAGTTTTATCTTTTTATATTTTAAATGCTGCATGCTTTAAAAATAGTATTAATATTGACGAAACGTATTCCGTGTACGCATTTACATTTTTGTAAAAGTCGTGAGATTCATGGTTTTGACTGTCCGCTGAGGATGTCTACGTGTCTGATTTTTTCATTTTAGAAAATGCTTAGGTACCTACATATATTTTTTTAAAATTTTAATACACAAAAATTCAAAAACATCATACAAAAATTCTAATTTATAAAATACCCTCTATAACCCGTCAAAAATAATGGTACTTTTTCATGTCAGTTCCTAAAGATAACTATTTACTTATTTAAAGCCGACACCCATGGAATAGTAGGTGATAATAATTTTTTTCAAAAAATGTTTGAACATTTTTTTATACGAGTACATTTCAATGATACTGGCGATTGTGTTGGGCGGTTGAAACTTGAAATGGTTCGCGTTTTTGCTAAGCCATAGTATATATTGGTCCACGGAGAGGCGGCGGTAGCAATATGCGTTAAGCGGCCGGTTCGGGTTTGCTGGCCCGAAGTTCAAGCCCCGTCTCTGGGTAGGAAACGAAATTATTGTGTTCGATTATTTTGGTGTCGAAATGGTCAAACTGTTAGATATTTACGACATTATACAACACCATTGAAATGGAAAATTTGTGGGATTTTTACGATATTCAGGTCAGCAATGCCACTTTTCAATTATAATTATCCATTCAATCTTCTCCCGCTATCAATTTATTTTTTCATATACCTTACGTAAACACCGCGGACCCGAGTAAAAAAATACATCAAGAGCTATGGGTGGCGCCCGAGTCGCGGGAGCGGGGGAGGCACCTAACAAAGGGGGCGCCGCCCCATTAATCCCTCGGCATTTGTACAACAAAAAGCATGACATATAAAAAGGGCCAAGTAACGAGATCTTTTGTTCGTCCGGGCGTTTTATTTCTCGCCATCTGCGCCTCAGACCAGGCCGGACCAGACCAGACCAGCTGACTGCGCCTGGCTGCTGCTCAATTTCCTCTTCACACTTTTACAAAATGCCTTCGTCATTCGGGATTGTGGGATTGTGCTCAGGCAATGTAGCTTGTTGGTCTTATGGTTAGGACTCTCGCCTCGTGATCCAAAGGTCGCGGGTTCTAACCTCACTCCAGACCGGCAAGTTAGTCCTATTTTCAGAGCACAAGCGTTTAGTTTAGTTTGAAAATAGTAAAAATATTGATGTGACACGTATTCCGTTTTCGCATCTCTAGTTACAAAAAAAAAAAAAAAAATTGCGTCACCCAAGTGAACATTAGTGGAGCATGGTTCTCAGGATAACTACGAAACTGAACTGAGAAACCAAGTAACACGTAACGTATGCTTTACGTTTTTCAGAAGGTTCAGATCTATCATTTAATTGAGTGAAAATAAAATATTTATACTACTCAAATTTTATTAATAATTCAATAATGATAATAGTTTAATACTTCATCTGCCGATGAGAAATTGTTACTAGGGTAGTAAAATATAAAATTATAATTAAACTTACGTAGAAGTCTTTTATCATCATGAATAAATCTCTACAACGTAAAAGCGAATTTTTAATAATATTATATATCTGTTTTTTAGGCCATTCAAAATCAGTAGTTACTCATTGTTATTGAAACATGAAATTAAAAATTATATTTTAAAAATAAGCGTGTATAGTAATTTGTTAATATTGATATTGTTTTCTTTTTTTTTCTTCATTTTGAAGCTTTATAGTTTTTTAATAGATAAGGTCAGCATTTATAAAAATATATTTAGATTAGGTATTCGTTAAAATTATATGTTTATTTGTCTACAGGTACTTTTCAATTTGATTGTTTGGGTAGCAAGTATTCTTATTTTATATAATTATATATCGTTAATATTTTCTTAGAAACCAATATCAAATAACCCTAAAAATGAAAATTTTATTGTAAATATAACATAATGTATTATGAGTTTTATTATCTTACAAATTTATTTGTCCTACAGGATAAAACGAAAAGTTCCTCCAAAGTTGTTACAAATTTCTCTTATATTACGCTCACCTCTAATAAACCACAAAATTGTCATATTATGAATTTTTTTGTAATATAGTAGTTGGTAGTAATAAAACCAGGAGAATATATTTTACAAGCGGCAATATTATATTTCCTGTAAACACTAAATAACGTGTACACCAAAATATTAAAACACACGTTAACACGGCAATTTCGTTACGGTTAAATTAATTAAACCACTTTATATAGAAATACACAAACGGTGAGTGAAAATTAATAGTACATTAATAAAATCGGGATTAATTGATGTTACACGACCAAAAATTGTACATTTTTAATCTTTTCCAGTACAGTGGTTCGCAGTAGTGTCAGCATTTCCTACTAACTAATCGTCCCCTATTCGGTTTCATCCAGAAAAGTTTGCTACCTTTTTTGCGAGCTATTCCAACGGAGTCTTTTCTGTGAGGCGTAGCGCCGGGTCCATTTACAAAAACCTCTCACGAGGTTCTCATTGTTCCAAATCATCATCCAGAAACTGCCCTTAGAAAATACACCCCCTTTAGCAACCATCTGATTGATAGTCAAATGAAAAAAGTGTGCATATAGCCTCGAACGTGTTCATTGAGAGCCTTTCTATGACTGTGTTGTGCCTTTTTGATGATGGAGTAAGAAGCAGACAGTCCTCAACATTTTTAATGGAACGTATCCATAGGTAAAATTTGTATTGGAGATTTTTATTACAAGTTCAATTCGACAAATACTAGTAATATTTCAATACACTTTTTAATAAACGTTTGAATAATATACAGTTATTGGCAAAGACGTCAAGTTGCTCGTATCTGTTTGCTTGTCTAGGAAGCCTTTGCAGTGGGGAATTAAAGATATAGTTAGTGGCTGCAGTTTCCACGGCAAAATCTGCATGACTTCTAGTTACGGAACACGCACGTAGATATGTTATAGTAGTTGAGGACAGTCGATAATACCATTTATTAGTTTGTGTAAAAAGAGAAAGTCTGTCACTATTCTTCTAGTCTCTAGTTTATCAAGACTGCTAAAAGATGTAAGAATATTGTAATCGATATTACTTAAAGGTATGTTAAGTTTATAATTGATAAATCTAAGAAACACATTTTGGACTTTCTCTAACTCATGTGAACTGTATAATGAGGGCTCCATACAACTGTATTAAATTCTAGTATAGGTCGAATCAGGGTCTTTTTTTATTTTTTTTAATTTTTTTTTATTTATTAGAGACACTAACAGGATAATGGATACATGATACTCAGATAATAAACATTATAGTGAAGACTATGCCCATTATCCCAATTACAAGTGTCTTCGGCACGCTCTAGTAACATGTATTTTTGTAATTAATTATATTTTACATGTACATTTATGTATATTATATATTTGTGTTTGAGTGTTGTGCGATTTGTATTTAATGGATCTATAGGTTCATGTCGTCATTTAGAAAATGGATGTTGTGTATGAGTGAGTTTTTGAATGAAGATAACGTGTCTGCAAGAATATCAGCATCAATGTTAGGGTCAGCACAATACAAATTATATGTGCGACACAACCTTGTAATGGAAGAAAAGTAACCGACATTATTAGTGTGCTGACTTATTCTGAAGAACTCCGGGTTTCTTATACGGGGTTTAACATGCAAATTTATATCAGATAGAGAGAGAGAATCAATAGCTTCGCTGAGAATCTTGTGTTGCACAATGAGATCGGATATTTTTCGTCGGGACTCAAGTTTGTGCATCTTGAAAAAGGCAAGTCGATCTTCGTAGCTGTGAAGGTTATTGTGTTGACCACTTTTGTATGACAAAATAATAAAATAAAAAATTTAATTTTCTTGAATTTTTGCTTAACCTAAGTAATATACGCAGAAAAGTCTATATAAAATGAAGACAAATTAAATCAGTCACTTGTGTATAAACATGCTTAAGATAAATAAGAATAGATTCAAGTACTTGGGAAGAATTTGACGGTAATTTGAAGTGGAAAGTCATAAGGCTGGGAAAGTTGATATACATCTTCCTAAGAAATATTCTAACAATAAATATGTTGACTGTATTCAATTAATGTATATTATAGATATCTCACAGAGATGAAACTGTATTTCTTATGGGAAAGTAGGTATAGAAGTCATTTGGGTGTACATGGGACTTATGACTTATCTTATGGTTGGCTTAAGTGATCACTTTACACAATGTAACATTCGCCATTTCTTATTCATTTTTTGGAAGTTGTATATATGTTCAAATTGCGTGGAAAGCTTTCACATTTGAGTTGTAACCGCCTTTCCATGCGGCCTGTACAACGCCATTTTCATTCCCCTAAATCCCCACAGATGTCGCTAATGAGAAAATCTACAATTGTTTTACCATGGGTGGAAATGGCGAATTTTACATTGTGTAAAGTGATCACTTGGCGTGATCTATCGTGGGTGGAAATGGCGAATGTTACATTGTGTAAAATGATCACTTAAGCCTACCATAAGATAGGTCATAAGTCCTATGTACACCCAAATGACTTCTATACTTACTTTCCCATAAGAAATACAGTTTCATCTCTGTGAGATATCTATAATATACATTAATTGATTAATAATGTCTATGTGACATAAATCCAGCACTGTTCTGAAAGATTTGAACAAACTCAAAAATATTCTGAATTGACTGTATACAGTTATAAAATATAAATGTTAAATTAAAGTTTTTCCTTTAATTCAGTAAATATGTAAACTGAATAACAAGAGAATTGAAAGTGAACAGGTTCGAACTCCCCATTGAGCGCGAAAGGGTCGGGAGGGAAAGGGTTGAGGGTCTGAATATTGCGAGCGGGCACCCACCATATGGGGAGGAAAGTTCTCAAAAATGGCTGCCAAATGTTATAGCTAAAATTGATGAGGGACTGCTGAAAGTTTTCCCATAAGTGACGCGCATCCATAACCACCGCGTAACACGTGCTGGGCGCAAAGGTTACAATCTTTACAAGAAAGGGTTGGGATATACATACTATATATCTACGTACGGTAGACTCTCGATTACCCCGGGCGGTAGGGGGAAAATCGACCCCTATAAAGAACTCGGAATAACCTGCACCAACAATATTTGTAAGTGAATTTTGACTGCATGACATTGCATCTAAAGTAAGCACTTCCATGAGATGAAGCTGTTTATGTACGGGAAAGCATAAAATGTAGATTTCACTAGGTGTCCGCATGGCTCACGACCTTTCTTAGCTGGCCTAAGGGATCACTTCATAAAGCGCAATGCTCGCCGATTCCATCCAAACAACCGCATACAACTATCAACATTTTGAAAGTTGTGTGTATGTTATTCATGTACCTTATTTTGCATATTTGGAACAACTACGTTTTCGCCGTCTATGCTTAAAAATTTGTCGATACCATGAAATAGTAAGTAGATGTTGCCGCGTATTTCAAATATGCAAAATATAGTACATGAATAACAAATATACAACTTTGAAAATTTTTGTGCATGTGTGTGGTTCTTTTTGAATGAAATTGGTAGGCGTTGCATCTCTCAAGCCAGTCAAGACAGGTCGTAAGCGCTATGGAGACTTCTATACATGCTCTACCATGTATAAGAGCTTCGTCTCTGTGCGACGTTTTTATAAAAATAATAATCATTCCTCTGTGATAAACTCCAGTAATTGTGTTCTTAAAACAAACTAATAAAAGATTTCAAGATGTCATTTATAATTATAATAATAATAATAATAATAATAATAATAATAATAAACTTTATACCAGTATGTGGGGAGGTTAGTGCTGTCCCACACATTCCATATAGGTAAGTATAAATAAGAGCGATATATAAAAATATAAGAGGATATGGATATATTTTTCTTTTTTTTTTAAATATAGAGATGTGAACACGGAAAACGTGTCACATCAATATTCTTACTATTTTCAACCTAAGCTAAATGCTTGTGCTATGAAAATAGGACCAACTTGCTAGTCTGGAGTGAGATTCGAACCCGCGACCTTTGGATCACGAGGCAAGAGTCCTCACCACAAGACCAACAAGCCCTGTTAGAAGCTTCAACAACTAAAGAGCGTGCATGAAAAGATGTATGAAATTAGGGAAAGCAAAATGGTAGAGTGTGGCGTTCTATTCTCTTAGCCTACCTTTCTGGGAAACGTCGTGATGGTTAGTTAGTTAGTTAGTTAACAGTATTACTTTTACTAACTCGCTCTTTTTTACCGGGACCTAATAAATTATATATTTTTTAATATTAAAATAAATTTATAATAAAAAAGAGAAACTACTTACTACACACGTATTTCAAGGTGGAACCCTCAAAATTTTTGAATTACTGCTTCTGTCTACAGAATACACCCAATCAATTAATATTGAATATGAATTATACAATTTACTAGTGTAAATTATGATATTATACATACAAATTTATTACGATAAGATATAATACAGTAATAAATATCTTTTTTTCTGCTGGGCTTATTTACTAACTTTGGATCATTATGGCGAACATATTGGTCAGTCCCGTTTTCTTTTGGTTCTGATACGGGTTGTTCGTTGGATATACTGTCGAGTACCTCCCACGAATCGATGAAGATACCTGTACAATTATTTGATTTGTTCAATTTATTTTGCATGATGGTGAATGTTTTGCAGTTGCGCCCTGTGTGCATATTCCCCCAGTGAACCCGAATGGGTTCTCATTTATTATAGAATTGACTTTGGTCTCTTTTAACTGCTTATTATATATAATAATAATTAGGATTTGATATATTAGATTTTCTTTTCTTTCTCTCTCATTGTTATTTAATTAGATAACACTACCTATACCTATAATTGTAAGTGGTTGTCCCTCACCACACAAGAAACATAATTCTATTTGGTGAGGTACCTATATACACAAAAAAAATATCGATTTGTAAACATTGTCTATGTATGATTGTAAAAAAATATTGTATGTATATTATTAATTAAATAAATAAATAAAAACTTAGGTATAGGACTCTTACTAAATTGATTTCTTTTATAAAAAATGGTTCGAAATGTACGGTAAGCTTTTTCGTTTTGTTAAAAAAGATATATGGCTTTAAAAATTGTACAAAATGACGTAATCTATTTCTTGTACAGCTGTTATATTCTCGATAAAATACAGCAAATAAAAACGACATTTTTATCATCCCTTAACGTCCACATCAACGGTCACCCCTTAAGGAGAATACTGATAGACCGACAATGTCAATACCCTTTGTTTTGTACAAAACAAAAGCTCGTTCGATCCTCCGAGCTTATTTCCGCTAATTTCCATTATACGAAATTCGCGCGCAAAATGCCTCGGGCCTCCCCGCGGCCGCTCGGGCCGCTCCGCCGATATTGCGCCTCCCGGAATATGTATATAAAAATTCCACATCCCTGGAGAGCTTTTGTGCTTCGGAAACCTTTTGTTGGGCATTCACGTCTCGATGACCACGCTGGGCCGCCGCTCATATCGCCTGTAAAGAAACATGCTTATTCGGACAATGAGGGCCCGGTACGTGTGTACATAAGTGATGATCCTGGCAGGACACATTCAAAGAAAATTCTATATTTGATAAGCATCCGCTTGTCAATGTTGCCGCGAAACGAGAACCGCATTGTGCGGCGGATATAGGAGATATGCCGGTCAGCACACCGTTCGAGTTGTGAATCGATTTAGTAAGGAAACAATTATTCTTTTTACGATTTATTACACACAATAATCGAAATATATAGAAGATATAGTGCGGTGATAAGAAAATCCGAGCTTAGTGT
The DNA here is from genome assembly GCA_016648135.1 of Agrypnia vestita. Taxonomy (NCBI): domain Eukaryota; kingdom Metazoa; phylum Arthropoda; class Insecta; order Trichoptera; family Phryganeidae; genus Agrypnia; species Agrypnia vestita. The sequence continues at coordinate 32,241 of JADDOH010006206.1, read as the reverse complement.
CAAGAAAAACTGACTGTTTCAAATCTGTGTACAGTCCCACCCTATTTTTTTTTTAACTATATATAATGTACTGTTTTGAGTAGCTTCAATCCACAAAAATAACTGCACTATAAAAGAAATATTGTAAACAATATTTTCTAAATAAATAAATATTTTATATAGGTATAGCTAATACGGCGAAAAATTTCAATATATTTCGAAGACGATTTATATATAATTAAATCGGGAACAATACTAATTTCAGATATACGTTTCTTTTCACAAAAATAAATCAAACATTATGTGATATCATTATGATATGACAGATAACACATGGTATTTGTCGTATTCGTATTTACTAATGCACAGCTTTTTTGGTTGTATGCGCTGCACGCCACTGATATCAGGGGAGGGGAAGGCTTAAAATAATAGGGGAAAATGTTCCATATATTACCCGCCGAGTTCTTAAAAATATGTTTCCAAATTTTGAGTCCGATCGGTCAAACGGTGCAGATTTGCATCGAAAGTGTGTCAGGGGAGGAGAAGGGGTAAGAGAATAGGGAGAAAATGTTTCTTATGTTAGCCGCCGAGTCTTAAAGCATAAGTATGCAAATTTTGAGTCCGATCGGTCAAACGGTTCAGATTCACATCGAAAATAGGTCAGGGGGAGAAGAAGGGGTAATTGAACAGGGAAAAAATGTTGGTTATGTTACCCGCTGGTGTTACCTTATGGGTAAAAGACATTGCTGAATTTTGACAATGTTAGAAGAATATCAGAAATGTACACCGGTACGCAGACAGATGCTGTTAATATTTTTAGTTCTCGATCGCACTTGAAATATATTTCATCCCTAAAAATCTGACTTTCCGATGGCTCCAATCTGCCCGCATCTACCCCATGACGCACCGACCTGATCCGTCAGCCGCGCAAACAAGGAATAACTCTTGCGAGGGATGTGCGACCGTAAGCCAACAGATATTCGTTCTTTTCAGCGCACACCCGAGCGCGCAAAACCCACCCCGGCCGTTCCCGAGCCTATCATCCACCGACAAAAGTTTCATTTCATCCCGTCGTCTTAAGATTATTATTTTTTTTTCAAATATCTTTACAAATAATTTTTCCAATAATATTTGTCAAATGCCGCGTGGATTATTGACGATATCAGCTTCCCTACATGGGTTCATACGTGAGTACACAATACAGTGAAAGCAATAAATTGGGTGAAAAACATAAGCTTTGTTACTTTTACGTGAGTTTAATAATAATTTTATATTTTACTCTTTAAATTTCGAGAGTAACAGAATCTCTCGTCGACAGGTGGAAGTATTAAACTGAGAAGTACTTTCAAATGTAGAAGTTATTAACCCATTAAACGCCGCTACCAGTTCTCGTTGTTCGATTTTTATGAAATTTGAGAATATGTTCTAAAACTATACCTTTAAGAAAAATTCGTCAAAAAAATATGGAAAAATCTTTTAATTTGGAAAATTTGAGGTGTTGCATTTTCGCAACGTCAGCGAAATAGGGGGGTAAACGGTACAAGTATGAAACAAAACATGTACAGGTTTTAGGACATTTATTTCTCAAGATTTTTATACACTATTAAGAAAAAAATATATTTGCTTAATAACTAAACATATTACTAACTTATGGAGATAAAACGTAAACTGGATATATAAAAATTATGACTAAACAATAAAAACATATAAAAGGATTTACGTGATTTTAGTGATTCTATTTTCCTTTGTGGTACGTTTCATGACATTTATGATGTAACGCGACATTGCACAGTTCACATATAAAATATATTAGGGAATAACACCCTGCATCTTTTTCTGATTTGATTTCTTCTCCAAAAATGTTGAGTGCCTGGATTTGGACCTGATGATATTAAAAATCTAATGGTTTTTCTATGCACAATAAGTTCGCTTTTGATGATTTCATATATGTGGGTGCTATAAGTCTTTTAAAATTTAAAAGGCACATATTTTCTTCAGGATGAACCATTTGATAGAGTATCCATGAATTACACACTACCACATCACAGAAGTTTGAAAATATGGCCCACCACCACTTTTTCCCGCGAACTCTTATTCTTAGTTGGAAACAAAGTTATCCGTTAAATCAAAACGATTATATTGTGTAACAGCATTAGGTTGAGTGATTGTTACATAGTTTTTTTTTAATATTTAATTAGGTACCTTGCAATATTTTTAATTGGTTCAATCCCATGACAATTCGAAGCCACTATCCTTTCATCGAACAACTACAATCATAGTTTTCTTTTCAAATCTATAATCGAATTCACCCCATTTTTTTTTATTTCTTTGGAGGATTTTAACCATCCAATATTCTTTAGACGATTTTCTCTTATTGTGCCAGTGGCGAAAAACAAATTATTCCTCAAATATATCATAAGGGGGATAGGAGTAAATAAATTATCAAAATAAACAATGTGGTGAGCTGGATTTTCTAAATTTTTCAGAAGACCCGTCACTTTTGCTCCAATACCCAATTTATAAATGTTTTGAAGGCTCTACAGTTTTCCTCGTATATAGATCAAATGCATAAATAAATGTACATCTGATGAAGCTAATGTCCAAGACTTGGCTGTGATTTGGACCATTGCATTTTCCTTGGCTCGCCTCGCCTGGAAAGTTGAACACTGAGATGTTGAAGGTTCACTCACCAACCTTATTGAATTTACTTCCAAGGTTCCTGCTTTATCCTTGAGTACATCGTTATATATATTGTCTTCGTGTATATCATTATCATCAAAGTCCTCTTCGTCGGTAAGTTCGGAAACTTCAGGAGGTAAAATAACTACATCTGGATTGTCTTCTTCTTCATTACTATCAACATTCCAGTTCTATGCAATAAAATCAGCAGCCTCTTGTAAAAAAAATCTTTTTATTCATCCTAAAGCAAAAAATCACGATATTAAAATTCGTTGATGGCATTCGTGCGTAAAATATTGGAATGGATTTTACCCCCACATTTCGCTGACGTTGCACTGACGCAACGGCCAAATAATTCGTATTATATTTGCACTTTATAAGTTTTTTATTTTTACAAAAACTATTCATTATTAAATTTTATATAATTTTTTTTAAGAAATGATAAAAAAATATTAAAATATTTTGTAATACGTTAAAAATATAATGTATTCAAAAACAGCTTACCTGAGTGTCGCGTCGTGTCCTTTTTTGAAGAACTCTGAATTGTGACTAAATATAATATATTTATACCTGAACCTATTTAAGGGAATAATAAGACCTTGACAATACACACCTAAGCTAATTACGGAAATTCCTTACCGAATTCTCAGAATATGACCTGTTCAAATAACCGTTGCGCTGCCGCAACGTCAGCGAAAAATGGGTTAAGTCACATTTATAATGCATTTAAATAATTTATTCTTGCATAATTTCCCCGTAGTAAGCGTATTTTTACGCCAATTTTTTTTTTTAAATATATAATTTAGTTTCAAAACTCCCAAACATGTCAAAACGTATTTATGTAATAAATACTTTTTTTTTGTTTATTTCTATTTAATTTAAATATAAAATTTTGGTTAGACTGTGCCTCTTTCACTAGAAATATCTGTTGAGACAGGCATAGTTTACAACAGTGTGTAGATACAAAACGAAGTATGTAGATATATAGTAAAATAATTATTTGTATTTGATGAAGTATTTACTAAGACATTGTACTTGTAAAAGAATTTTATTTGAACTTTTCATAATTCTTTCAAAATTTACAAACTCATAGTAAGTCAAACGTAGATCGATCGTGTACCAAGAAATATGCGTAAGACCACGTCTGTACCTATATTTTCACGGAACGTGGCTGTGGAAGGCAAATGAAAAACCTTTCAACAATTTAACTTTTATTTTTTACGCAAAAAGTCACTGGACACGAGTTAAATATGGAGTACCGTTTTTAAATCAATCTCAATAAATGTTTCCAGAATATTTCACATACTTTTTATTACACTGTTTTTTAATAAGCACTAATTGGCGTTGTTTCTGTCCCTTAGATCACTTTCTAGCAAATTCTTCATTTATTATCGTTGTTATATATACTGGTCACTAATATCGCGTTGGTTTAACGTCATGAATGACTGACTCGCTCTGCCATGCGCGCTCCAGCTTTTACACAGGTGACACCTTCTAAATCCTTTAAGAGACTACGACAACCGCCCAGGAGCTTCGAGAGACCTGTGGAGCATTCAAGACGACTTAACAGTGTTCTATAGTGTTGTTATCAGTATAACCGAGTGACAAACTTCGAGAAGCCCCGACAGCGCGCAATTAATCTAATTCATAGCATCTCGTTACAATATTTTGGCAGTCTATGCTCCCAACATTTTGCGCTGTCGGCAAAGAGATAAAAAATATAAATATTTGCCTTGTTAGCTTTATTACTAAAAATATTTTTGACAATGTAGGTGCGTGTAAATCAATATAAATATATAAAAAGAAACCCGTGTTTCCCTATCCGCCAAGTTTTCTCCACAACCAGCCAAAACCACCCACCGGCGGTTATGGTGGTGGATAGCCCTTGGTGTCACATCGAAAATATGCGAGTTTGGTGGGGGCGGCTGTGCGTGGGTGGGAGTGGGTGACGAAAATGTGCTTTCTGGCGAATTGTTTTGTTATGGGAAGGCCGCAAATGCTTTAGATTGTTTCAAAATAGGCGCGCTGACTGTGTCGGTGAGTCTAGAAGGTTCCAGAAACACCTACTCTAGAAAATTCTGGAAGGAGAAGGTTCTAGAAAATTCCCGAAAGTTTTGTAATGTTCTAAGCTGAGTGGTCGGTGTGTCTAGAAGATCCCTGTACATTCGATAAATTTCTTGAAAGTTCTGGAAGGAGAAACTTCTAGAAGGTTCGCAAAAGTTCTGTGACGATCCAAATAGTGTACTAAAAATCTACGCGTGCGAAGCCGCGCGGGCACAGCTAGTATATCTTAACATTTTAAAAAGGCCTAAATTTGACGTACGTATAAAAGATAATCTGAATTTCACGGAATCGTTTTTTTTTTTTTTTCAAATATACTTTGTTTTTTCACGTCGTATAAATTTGTTATCCAAAATCTACGCCAGAGACGAATCCTTGCGATGATGGCGTAATATTCTGTCAAGTCGTCCTTGCAGGCGCTTTATGTTGAAGATATTAGCCGTTTCCTGCGTCGTTTCCTGCGAAATCGCTCGTCGGATCGTGTGTATGTGCGTCGGATTATAAACACATTTCGCTGATCATAAAAGCCTTCAGCGTTACAGCCTTAGAAGACACCACTTCTTGATACTTAAAAATAAAACAGCCAACACGCTACACGAGCGGAAATGAAATATTTAATTTTCCCGAATGACGAAAAGGCGTTGGATGTGTGATTTAAAAAATTGATATATTTGGAATTAAATGCCAATGTGAAGTCACAATTAATCTTGAGTTGTGATTTATTATTTTGTTTGGAAATAAACGTACTATATGCTAAAATGTTACTACCGAAATACGCAATTAACAGAATACAAATACAGGAAAATAAATTATTATATTAAAATACGAATACGGAACAAGGAAAAAAACTAACCCATAAAAAACAAGTTTTTATTATACGCCCTTTTTAATTGAAACCGGTTTCGCGTCTAATCCCACGCATCGGGCTTGAAAATTAAACCTTATATAAAGCGTTAAAATTTCGAAAAATCCAAAATTATACTATAATTCTTAATTTTTTTAAACGAAAATTTGTTAGATCATTTTTATCGTCGCCACGAGTCTGCCTGAAAAGTTTCAGCTCGATTGGATTACGGGAAAAGGGTTAAAATTCGATACAAAGTTTTTTTTGGCAGACAAGCCGAGAAGCAGACAAGCAGACGCTACGAGTTAAAAGAATACTCCCTTTCTTTGTCTTTATTTTAATAATTGTCATTAATTGACAATTATTAAAACATGGTAAACATAAAAGTAAGTTGTTACATGGTAAAAAATTGAAAACACTTGTAATCTTATTAGCTTAATCATTCATACCAAATACTTAGCATGGTGACAAGATATTTTATTCAGCGTAAAGGTTTAACTTACGTTTAGATACTTGAATATGAGAATTTTAATATGTTCTTTCCCGATCCGGTACATAGGTTACTCTTTGTGAATAGAATTACCTCCTAACTAAAGTATGAAATTAAAAGGAATATATATCTGGAAGCACTCTAGATAAGTATATTCAATTAAATTTCATAATAATAATAATATGTATATATAAAATCATATTTATATGTAGCTGTGATATTTTAAATGTTTGTATTAGAAACGGGTTCGCGAAAGTAGGAGTTAAATGAAATTTTCAAAATCAATTAAAATTTTACTAAAGAAAACATATTATTATTGTGGAGCTGCAATTTCAGGACAAAGTTCTGTGAATTATTAACAAATATATTGATTAATTAGAAAAGACACAGAAAAATCAAATTAACGAAAAATATTTTAGCTACCGGGATTCGAACCAACGGACGTCCACTCTATGCGTGGCAAAATTGGATAACGCGCCATTTCCGGATAGATGGGATGTCTTTTCTAAATGATTAATAAATTTGTCAAATTTTATTGACTACAAAAAGTCACTGGACCCTAACTTACCTGGAGCACTTTTCCGTAATTCGCTCTAATCATCACTCAAGAGTTTTTCTGTTGTATATGGAACATTTTTGCCCGTCGTTTGTTTCCGCTAATTCGCTACTAGAACACCTCGTACGCAGATAGGTAGTCTGTTATTTTATTTCGCTGGTCCACTGATTTGCCCTTTGATTGCTCTTCCGCGGTTTCGCTCTGTCATAACAACAACTGTTTGCGACCGCAATATATTCTGAGCTTACAGAAACTTTCCAAACACTTGAGGTTTCTAAAAAAAATCCAGCTTATTAAGTCTTATACTGAAAACCAAATAATCAATGTGATGGAGATATCAGTCAACAGCACATCCGGGCTTGCATCTGAGATTTTCTCAAGACTAGCAGCTATCCACTTTCTAGATTATCCACTTTCTCTGACGCAGTGTTGCGTCCATTAAGTTGTTACAGAAAGATGCTTGGTATGATGCATTGAGTGATTTTCACCTTAGTGGACTTGGTGAAACTTTTAGTTTATCATAAAGAAGAAAATTAATATACTTAATATTTCTGTACAGAATTATCAAGTATCAAATTGACAGCCCTGATCTTCTTTCTGAAGTATATCTTAGAATTCCATCGTCAACGCGTTCAAAAGGTATATTTAATTAGGATAATATGCGGACAAACTACCCAACACACTCATCACTGTCTAGCCTACACAGATTTGGCAATGAGCATAGTGAGTTTGTAAATGTATTCGACGACAGCTTGGCTTTTTTAAAAAGAAACATGCACTGTATTCTATAATGAAATCTAATGATTTACTCAATTTTCATCTTGTTTTCTTCATATGCATCATTTTGTTGACCCTTTCATTTTTATTTTAGGTATCATTATTGATTTTAGTTATTTTTAAATGTTAATTTTTATTTTTGATTGCTTTCTTGTGTACATTTTCTCAATAATGTTTAAGCTGTAAGGATCTTTCTTTTTTACTATTTTTTTCTATGTTGGTTGGCAGTTGGCGCCGTGCGCGCACATAAATAATTAAATAAATAAATTGAACGTCAGGGCGGTGATGTACAGCGCCGTATCGTGTGTGACCACCTCCGATGGCATAAAGCACGATGGAAAGTTAATTTGCGCCGTGAGATATGATCACGTGACCGCGTATAGCGTAGCGCTGCGGCGGCCGCTCCGCGCACTAATCTGGGAATCATTCGGCCCGCGCAGCCTGCGGTGCGGAGCCCGCACAACTGCCTAACTAGCAAATTATATTTTCCGAGTTGCGAGCGTTGGACGACTAAGTCGATGGGGATTGGCCGTACCGCGAATGGTCGTACGACATAAATGATTAACAGCGTAATTTTTAATAATATTTTGTGTGGTATAAAAAAATAAACAGTACGTTTATATCAAAGATTTTTTAATCACGGGGTATAAAAACTTGTCACTGAATTATTTCGGAGTTTCTTCGTGGTTCAAATTTTTTTTTTAAGAAAACACGGAATACGTGTCACATCAATATTATTGCTATTTTCAAACTAAACAAAGCGCTTGTGCTATGAAAAGGAACGAACCCGCGACCTTTGGATCATGAGGCGAGTATTCTAACCACAAGAATTTAAAGTTTATTTATAACTTATAACTAGCTGCACGGGCTACGCTACAGAAACGTGTCACTGAATTATTTCGGAGTCACTTCGTGGTTCAATATTTTTATTTTAAATAAAGATGCGAACACGGAATACGTGTCACATCAATATTCTTACTATTTTCAAACTAAGCTAAGTGCTTGTGCTATGAAAATAGAATAACTTGCTTGTCTGGAGTGAGGTTCGAACCCGTGACCTTTGGATCACGAGGCGAGTGTCCTTACCATAATAATTTAAAGCTTATTTATAACTAGGTGTGCTCGCGGCTTTGCACGCGCAAATTTTTAGTCATATTTTATTAATTTGTGTATTAACCTTAACATATAGATATATGTCATCGTGAAATTTTTAAGTCCTATATCCATTCTATAGAAAGTATTTAAATATCTCTTAGCGACGCGATAACAGATCTCATGACCTCATATAGAATTCTTGTCAACTGTCAGATTCTGTTTATATGAGCTCACGAATGTTTCGATGGCTTAGAAATGTTTTTGTTTGCCCAACTATTTGAAATATTTGAATTAAATACTAAAATATATATATAAAAAAAACATATTTACTTATAAATATACATTGCTTTAAGCATGAGTTTTAATTCGTTTTAATGAAACTCCATTAAATAATCGACAATGATCAGTGTAGATTTTTAAAACTCAGTACTTCAAGCGTCACTTTTGTTTAATTTGTTCATTTTAATTTTAAAGAGAAACTTACCGCGCGTACATGAGTACCGACACGAAATTTTTTTCTATTTTTCTAGATACATAGATAAGTAGATCCATATATGAAAACATACAGTACATAAAATTATTGGATACGATGTTACAATAGCCTAAGAATATGGTGGTACGTGTCTCATCCATTTTTCATAAGAATTTCAAGTTTATAATCATATCATGAGTAAAGTGCATGCAAATTGCAATCCAAATAATGTCTGTCATGGTTCTAAAGCATTTTATATACATTCGCTGAATAGAGTTCTTGACATCACTGCCCCGCGGTGACGTACGACTGTCAGAAGAGAGGCTTTTGAGATCAAATAAAGTTATGAGATCGCTCCTCCACAACACTGAAGACATTTCTAGCGATGACTGAAATATTTTTAGTGCATTTGATGTGAATCAAATGAAACTCTTCATAACACATACATTTTTAAAAAAATATACAAAAATTCTTTAGTTTAGTATTATTGGTCTAAGATCTTATATATTACCTGCGCTCGTAGGTCTCCGCGATTGATTGCAGTGATATATTATAAACTTTTAAATTTGATTTATTTGATTAACATTTTTATATGTATGTTCTGAGAACACAACTACTGAATTTATCCACTGCGCGATGATTATTTAATCAAGATAAATTATAGAAATCTTGCAGAGACGAAGCTATTTATATGAGAAACATGTATAGAAGTCTTTTATACGATGATCCAGGGCCTACAACCTGTATGAGCTAGCTTAAGTTATCACTCTACACAGTGCACGTTGCAAATCGTGCAGAGTGTTTACTTAAGTCAGCTCATACAGTTTGTAAGCCCTGGAGCATTGTTCAAAAGACTTCCACATATGTTTCTCATATAAAGAGCATCGTTGAGTTATTTCGCTTTAAAATTATATTTTTTATTATTAATCCGGTGAAGTTAAGAAAAATGGGCAATATATTACATTAATAATTGATATTATTAAGAAAATTTACGTTTCACTGCAACGAATTTTAGCTTCCTTACAAATTTGTCTACAAAGTTTCCTTTCAAATTTGTCCCGTTTGATTTTCTTATCTTACTCAACCACTTGGTACATCTAAAATTCTTCCAAACGACTTTTTCCTGCTGGTTTATGATTAGCTATGTAAATTGTGCAATTATATTTAATATTAAAAATAATTACTATCATCCTAATTATTTTCCTTACTTAGCCGTTGTAGGCTTTCACGACAAACAATTAAATTCAGGAAAATCTAAAGCGTTTAATCCGAGCACGTTTTTAAGCATTAGTCACATTGTAAAAAAGATTCTTTCATCAGACCACGAAAAGCCTCTTCTTGCTGAATTTTATTATTTTACACCTTTTAAAAGAACCACAAAATCTAGGGATATGTCACGTGATAAAATGGCTGCTTTAAACTAAAACACCATTGTTTAATTACAAATATTAATAGCAAAAGCAGCAATGTTCACTATTGTTTAATTACAAATATTAATAGCAAAAGCAGCAATGTTCACTATTCGGCCACAAGCACGGTAATATCAATTTTTAAAAGTTAAATATTTATTGAAACACGTATACAAAAGAAAAATACTAAGGTGGCAATTGTTTTTAAAAAAATATTTTCAATAAGTCGTAGGTTTAATAGATTCCAGAGAAGTTTCTTTGAGCAATGACAGGTTTTTCCTATTTATCTCAGAAACGTATCGGTAAGATATTACTGCCTTTGTTTTTGTACCCATAACATTTACAATGAGGAGTAAGGAGGGGAGGGTAAAATAGTGGCGTGTCATGAACGAAGAAAATACATACTTACATGAAAACAACAGATTTATTCAATTAAGGTTACAATCAAATGTGCGCTAACAATTTATAACGGTGTTATAATTAACGGTGCTATTTTTAAGATGTGTTACGCGTCGACATCGTTAGATGTCGGGATGTGTCTACGCATATCACAGCATCTAAAAAATCATCAGGTAAAACTAATTATAGGTACTGTCTTTTGGTCCCGTACTAGAACTAATAAACCTTGTTTTGAGGACCAACAGCTATTCGCCGAGTTTCATACTTACCTGAGAAAGAGCTGTTTGCTCGAAACCTGTCGATATTGCAAAAATGCTTAAATTAATAATATTCCCTTAAAATATTTTTTTCGTTTAATTATTGTTTCTTTTAAGTGCGATTAAGTCTCAAAATTCTCATCACAATTTAGACTGTGTTAGCCAAGTTAGTGGTACATTAATGCTTGTAATATGTGAAATTCAAAATATAACCCAGTTGTTTAAGAATTTGTAAAAAATGTGTTTTTTTCTATTTTTACGTACAAACGTAATGAGATTTGTACCAACTCCTTTTGAGAAATAAGCTTATTTTAACAACCATTGTAAAATGCCGCATTGTCTCTTTGAGCAATACATTATCGTTAGCAGTTTGCATGCATTGCTCGTCTCTATTGCAGTGCGGCATATAAATACGTTCCATAAACAGTTTTCTTTACATTAGTAAAAAATTCATTTCTGTAAACATTCTTAAAATAATTGAGTGAGATATTCATTCTCACCTTTTTGTGAGGTTTAATTAATTTAGCTCGTGAGTGTTCAGTTTATTTAGCAAACCAATTGCGTTTTGTGAATTTTGTCTAACCCCCAACCGAAAATAAACACTGAAATGTTTTGTTAGGTAAAGACTGTGTTAACATTCTAAGCCATTAGTGATTAAATTAGCTTGGTACTTTTTGTTGAATTAATTTTCACGAATTTCTACAAAATTGTAAATGAAAGCTATTTCTAAGTATTGTATAAACATTATTTAAAACCTAGATTACAGATTATATTTTACTAGTTAGCACAGCCCTGATTAATAGCCCTAATTTTTCATTAAGACAAAATGTAAAGTATTTTAAATAATTAAGGAAATAAGCTTTGATGGAATACGCTTGATTGAGAAATTAGAAACAATATATAAAATAGATTGAAAATTTTGCGTTTGAAAAAAATGTGTTCCTTGCTGCTTAGCGTTTGCTTTTCAATTCAATTTGCTAATCACTGTTCAAAAGAATTGTTACAAAAAAACACATCAGAATAATCAAAATTCAAAGCGTGTTATGAAATATTTTTTTTTACGTTTTTACTTGAACCACTAAAATTTCTTCAAAATTTTATTAAAAAAAATAGAGATGCGAACAGAAAATTTATGTCACATCAATATTTTTCAAAATAAGCTAGGCACATAAAAATTGAATCGGGCTCGAACCGACCAACAGATCACTAGGCGAGCATCATGACTACTACACCTTCAAGATACCCTTCTTCATACAGCTACAATTCTATTTTTAATTTAAATTTATCATCAATTAAGGTAAATCATAGAAGTCTCACAGATACGAAGCTATTTATGTGAGAAACCTGTATGGAAGACTTTTTATAGGATAGTTCATAATGAGCTCGCTTAGGTGATCACTTTACTTTTGAAAATTTATTTATATTAATCTTAAAAAAGTTCATATATATATGTAAATACACACATAATATGTGCTCTTATTTAAAAACACTTTCATAAATTTTACTTACACAATATATATTTTCAAGATTTTTTAAAAATATTGATATTTTTGTTTCTGTGATATTTCTCTTAGGATTTCTTTGAAAATGTTCTCATTGTACTTCCTCATGTATGATGTTCACGTTTACGTTGATCTGTCTCGATTTTTTCCGTTTGATTCTGCAGATATGTCTCATTTTTCATAGTTTTATGTTGAAGTGTTTAATATTTCATCTTCACTAGCCAAAAACCAAATGCCGCATAAGTTTAGACGAGGAACAATAATGTTGGATACTGTATTATATGATTAAAATACAGATCAGAAATATTTTTTAAACATTTAAGAAAACACATGTTTTGTATGGATTATTTATATATTATGTCATGCAAAGAGAAAACCTTTCACTGCTGGCATTCAAAAAACAAAATGATGCCATTCGTTAACCCACGCAATGCGTATAGCTGTTTTGCACCATACGCATTCCACGAAAACCGAATTTTTTTATGTTTCTATACAAAAATTGTTGATTCATCAATGCCAGGAAAAAAAAAAATTCCAGAATGTGTGAAAGGCGATGACTGAGAATAAAAAAAAAGTTCTAAAGAGAGATAACGGGCCACGCCGTGATGGAATGAGTCATGTCTTCCGCTGCACGCCCAGAATTTTTTCTAATGTTCCTTGTCTATCCTTTCTTTGCATTCTGTTGTAGTTTCTATCCGGTGAGAACTAAAAATACCTTCATGCAAACTCTCTCTTTCATTCTATGAACTTCATACAATTCTCACGCTTTCACCAAAAATAAGTAATCCAATTAAAACAGCAGAAGCGGGAACATCCTCTAGCGCCACCAAGAAGCAGATGAAACTTCGTTTACTTCCAAGAGATGTGCCCTGACGTACCCCACAAAACTCGTTAAGACTAGCATTCCTACACATGGAAGCAAAATCGTAAAATATCATCCTGAAATTATTTTACCTTCCCCGTGAGTTCACGATCGATTTATTCCACCAGCGCCACCAGTTTGTGACTTCTAATCACTCCCGGGACTTCTAATCACTCTTGGGAGATTCCCGACCTCCCTCGTCTGACAAAATTCACGTCTCGGCCTGTTAACTTCAAGTGATTCCTCCCCCTCACGACAGCGACAGTCGGTGGTGCTTTAATGGTTCACGTCAGTGAGAAGATCGCCACGCGAATTTAACGACCCTCTGTATAACGAATATTTAAAATATATATCAAAAATTGTAGCCAAAAATTAATTTAATATTTTTTTATCAGTTCTTTATTTTATGTGATCTGATTTTAGTCTTCGCAAGTTAAATCTTGAAAATTAAATGAACTAAATTAATTCAATAATTGTACAAAATATATATTTAATATTTTTCACAAAACGAAAGAACCCTTGAATATTTAATATGTCTACATCAGATTGTCGAACAATGATCAACTTATGACACAGGGATGGAGAGACAGACAGACATACATTCAGTATTGTATATAAATATATACGGCCTTGCAATTTAATATATACAGGTGAGTTTTCCAACTTTCCAGTGAACTTTGGGAGGTTAATCCCGTGGAAAAACTTCCAAAATCCGGCAGCAGTAGATACCTGCCGAACGCCTTCCAGGAATAACTACCCAGCTCGGCGTGATAAGGTTCCAGCCACAACTTTCCCAGTTTATCTTGCTCTGCTAAAGATCTGAATAAATATTACGAGTATCTGCCACTAATTAGACGGGTTTCGCGATTCAGCTGACACTGTTACTTTTAAAAAACTCGTTACAAAATTAATTTATAAATTTATCTTTAAAATGGAGACAAATATCATGTCATTGTTATCCCAGATGCAATGGGGAGGAAAACAAGGGTGGCTATCAAAAAGTGACGATTAATGGAGATCTAAGGTCAATGAAAAATCGATAAACATGAAAGAGTTTATATACAAAACTAACAAATGTAAAATCACTAGCATGAACGAATTGCAATTATTAGGTCCTTACATATGAAATTGGCGTTTTGCCGTACTGGCAAATTTGATCTCAAATATCTTCTCTTTGGTTAGGAATTCCAAATCCAAATTTATACAGCTATTTACTCATGTATTTGTGTTTTGAAAATTATAATTCATTTGTTTTTTCCTCAATTGTTTTTTTCTTTGCGTCACTCAGTTTACAAAATGAAAAACTTGAAATATCGCGTTATTTACGAGTACGAGTTCCACCGTGGCACCAGTGCTGCAGAAACGGCTCAAAGGATTAATGATGTGTATGGCGACGGTGCCGCAAAAAAAAACACAGTGCGTTTTTGGTTCCAACGTTTTCGTTCTGGAAATTTCGACCTGCAGAACAAGCCCCGTGGACGGCCGGAGACCAAAGTTGATAATGAAGAATTGAAGGCTATTGTGGAAGCGGATCCATCGCAAACCACATCCGAGTTAGCTGCAGGCTGCGGTGTTAGTGATAAAACTGTTTTAATTCACTTGAAGCAAATAGGTAAGGTGAAAAAGCTTGAAAGGTGGGTACCTCACGAATTGAGTGAAGTAAATCAACAAACGCGCGTTGACTGCTGCTTTGCATTAATCAACCGGCACAATAATAAAGGGATTTTAAATCGAATCATTACCTGTGATGAAAAGTGGATCCTGTACGATAATCGGAAGCGCTCATCGCAATGGCTGAACCCTGCCGAACCAGCCAAACCATGCCCCAAGCGAAAATTGACTCCAAAAAAGTTACTTGTGAGCGTTTGGTGGACTAGTTCTGGTGTCGTTCACTACAGCTTTCTTAAATCTGGCCAGACGATTACGGCAGATGTCTATTGTCAGCAACTGCAAACCATAATGGAAAAGCTAGCTGCTAAACAACCGAGGCTGGTTAATCGCTCTAGGCCACTGCTGCTTCATGATAACGCTAGACCACACACTGCACAACAGACGGCTACCAAATTAGAGGAGCTTCAATTGGAATGTCTAAGACATCCACCGTACTCTCCGGACCTTGCCCAACATTACCATTTTTTTCGAAATTTGGATAACTTCTTGCAAAGGAAAAAATTCAACTCCGATGGGGCAGTCCAAACCGCCTTCAAAGATTTTATTGATTCCCGTTCGAATGTTTTTTTAGTAAAGGGATCGATGAACTACCTTTGAGATGGCAAAAGTGCATAGATAGCAATGGTACATACTTTGATTAAATAGATATATTATAATAAAAAAAATCGGCTTTATGTTCCTCCCATACTAAACGCCAATTTCATATGTAAGGACCTAATATTAAAGAGTGTAACAAAATTAATCCACAATATTTTACATGTAAAATTCTCTCTAAATAATGAGTCAAATATATTCAAGCTTGTCTTTATATGAATACTTATGGAGATAATGAAGGTACTTCAAAGTAAGCATTTTTTTAAATATTACTTACTTATCTTTTGTAAAATGTTATATTAATTTGACGATAAAAACCTAGAAATTTGAACAAGATTTTTCGCAAAGTTTTAATATTTTATTTAAATACTTTTGATACTCTTTATAACTTATTTTAATTATTATTATTTATTTAAATGTCTATCATTTTACTAAAAATATGTCAGAAATATTAAAAAAAATGCAAACACTAAGGAAGCTTATCTCCATAACTTATAATATTAGGACATTGTAACATTTTCGAGTTATAATTAAAGAAGGAAACTACCTGTAATGTATTACGAACTATCTCTATTATTATTTCTTTTTTTTCATTGTATTTTATTTATTGTTTATTTACATTTACATTAGTTAATACAAGATAGTAATAAATGCCACACTAGGTAAAAACCTGTTCCCTGGCAGTTATTCTCATATGGAATTTATGTAGTAATAAAAAATGATAATTAAAGAATCTAAATCTGAAAGAAAATAAAAAGAAAAAATATGCATACAAAATCAAGATAAGAATTTAAAGTAAATCATAGGAATACCTAAATCTAAGAGAAAAGAAAAGAAAATACACATACAAAATTAAGACAAGAATTTAAGCAGTTAAAAAAAAGTATATTATAATATACTTTAAATTATAAAAATCAGTTTTTGCAATTCAGAGGTCAAGGGCGGATCACTTCTTCAGCGTACCTTCTACCTGATATTTTTATAAACTTAGTAATATAATGTTTAAAAGTTTTTTGTAGAGTAATTTCTTTAGTTTCATTAGGTAACTTGTTAAAAACAAGCGGGGCAGTGATATTAAATTGTCTTTGCCCAAAAGACGTTTTCCTTTTAGGTACCTCGAAATTAATTGTATTTGCCAGCCTTGTAACCCGTGTTTGTTGTGTACGATTAAAATTTACCTTGTCCTTGTGGAATTTTATAAGTATGGTTTTAAGGTATAATTGTCTCGGGTCAAGAACGTTAAATATTACATCCTATGTAAATAGTGTCTCAACTATTATAAAGCTGAACTGTGGAAGTTACCTGGTATATAGTGTTTTTTTTAGACAAAAAATGATATAATATCTGTAAATAGCATTGTAATATCTATTACCTTACATCCATCAACAAATTATAAACTATGCACACGTGTTTGCATAACAATACTTAATTGGAAGGTTGAAATAGTCTGGGCGCTTCAAGGAAATGGTAATTAAACTATCCTCAAGCTATTAATCATTGTTCAGGAAATTGGTCTGTGTTATCCACTGAAATATGGAGAAGGTATGATTAATGCTCAATTAACTATGATATGTCATAACGCGAAGCAGGTAGGCTGTTCCTATAAAGTACACAACATTATATCAACGAACACATGGTAATAATATATACGAGTACATACAAGTATCAATGAATACTGTTAACAAAATAATCTAATTTTCAGATATTATTTTGAATTTTCGTTGCAAATAAATATATGTATAATGGAATTCTTACTGTTTATTTGCTTAGTGCTCTGTATCTCCTTTATTTATTTACTGAGTCAGATATCTTATTTATATGTATTTTTATATATTTTTTTTATAGCAAAAAAGTCCCTCAAATATATAATATATCACTTAGAGGTAAGACTGTATCACTTCTAAAATCTGCATTTTGTCAAAATATTATTTTATTTCGTAATTCAGATAGTGCTGTAAGAACTAAAAGTGACACTTTTGAATATCAACGTGAAAAAATATCATCATTTTTTTTTTAATTTCTTATAACAACTATCACATTTGAAAAGGGATATTTGCATTCAATTTTAAAACAAAATATATAAAATTCAAATGAAATACTTTTTACTGATAAATAATAACGGAGAGTCACACACAATATGTGGGGTATAACAGGAAACGCAGCGATTTCCAAAAAAAAAAATCATGCAGTCATCGAAGATTGCTAATTTATAATTTACCGAATTCGAGATTTTTGGGAAACTTAGCCTATTAATTTATAGAAAATATGATTTTGGAAAGGATTGATGCTTAAAATATTGAATTCAGAACATTTTAAATTAGTAATCCTCGGTGAATGCATTTAAAACATTTTTTTATTTTTTTGGATATTGCTGCCTTCGCTTTTGTACCCCAAATGAATATGATCTCTAGGAATGTAGTAGAACTAATCGAGTGCAAAAAAAGTTTTTTTGGAACTTCTGCAAAAACAGTCTTGCAATCAAATATTCTTTCTCTTGAGGTGCGATTTGCATACTCAAAACCAAATTCATAATAAGCATTGTAGCATGCCACATAATTATACTTTTATTTCTTTTTTTTTTTAATTCATAGCATAACAGTGTATTTAATTTTCTAACAAAACAAACTTAAAAATTAATTTTATTATTTCTTTTAATCTACTTATTCTTTAATTACACCTTCATGTTTCGGAAAAACATTTCCACTATCAGGGTGTTTTATATTAGGTCCTTACATATGAAATTGGCGTTTTGCCGTACTGGCAAATTTGATCTCAAATATCTTCTCTTTGGTTAGGAATTCCAAATCCAAATTTATACAGCTATTTACTCATGTATTTGTGTTTTGAAAATTATAATTCATTTGTTTTTTCCTCAATTGTTTTTTTCTTTGCGTCACTCAGTTTACAAAATGAAAAACTTGAAATATCTCGTTATTTACGAGTACGAGTTCCACCGTAGCACCAGTGCGCAGAAGAGACAAACGGCTTCGAAGGATATGGATTTATTAAGATGTGTATGGCGAACGGTTTGTCCCAACATTGACGTCTCCGCGCCCATCATTCTTTGGCAGCAATTTTGTGGCAATGGTTGTGGCGGTGCCCACCCGCAAAAGAAAAAAAAGGAAAACAACAGTTTTGCGTTTTTTGGTTTTCCAACGTTTTCGTTCTGGATATTTCGACCTGCAGAACAAGCCCCGTGGACGGCCGGAGACCAAAGTTGATAATGAAGAATTGAAGGCTATTGTGGAAGCGGAATCCATCGCAAACCACATCCGAGTTAGCTACAGGCTGCGGTGTTAGTGATAAAACTGTTTTAATCCACTTAAAGCAAATTGGTAAGGTGAAAAAGCTTGAAAGGTGGGTACCTCACGAATTGAGTGAAGCAACTCAACAAACGCGCGTTGACTGCTGCGGTGCATTACTCAACCGGCACAATAATGAAGGGATTTTAAATCGAATCATTACCTGTGATGAAAAGTGGATCCTGTACGATAATCGGAAGTGCTCATCGCAATGGCTGGACCCTGCCGAACCAGCCCAGAACATGCACCCCCATCAAGCGGAAAAATCTAGACTCCAAAAAAAAAAGTTACTTGTGAAAGGCGTTTGGGTGGACTAGTGCTTGGTGCTCGTTCATACAGATTTCTTAAATTGGCCAGACGGGATTACGGCCAGATGTTTCTAGTTGTCAGCAACTGCACAAAACCATGATTGGAAAAAAAAAGGGGGGGGCTAGCATGCTCTACTAAACAACCGAGGCTGGTTAATCGGCTCTAGGGCCAACTGCTGCTTCATGATAACGCTAGACCACACACTGCACCAAAGACGGCTACCACATTAGGGAGCTTCAATTGGAAATGGTCTAAAAGACATCCACCCGTACTGCCCGGACCTTTGCCCCCAAGATTACCATTTTTTTCGCAATTTGGATAACTTCTTGCAGAGGAAAAAATTCAACTCCGATGGGGCAGTCCAAACCGCCTTCAAAAATTTTATTGATTCCCGTCCGAATGGTTTTTTTAGTAAAGGGATCGATGAACTACCTATGAGATGGCAAAAGTGCATAGATAGCAATGGTACATACTTTGATTAAATAAATATATTATAATAAAAAAAATCGGCTTTATGTTCCTCCCATACAAAACGTCAATTTCATATGTAAGGACCTAATATTATGCCCGAAATATGAAAGGTGATACCTTATTTATCCGTAATTTATGTAATTAATCAAATTTAAATAACTAGTACACAAACATGGCACCATTCATTATTTTATTGTCGCTAGAAAACAATCGCAAATACTCCACTGCCCCTAGGACTCATCGCCTGGCTAATGATTTTACTTCCGCGATGGATATATTCAGCATTAATTTGCCAAGTTTCAAGAGGCGCTCGGTTGAACTCATTCCGCTAACAAGTCAGGTTTGAGATATTAATTAGTTTTGTGAAAATAATTCTCAGAGACAATTTCGTTACCAATTTATTGTTTATAATTGGGCGTATTTTTGCAAACTGGATACAAACACAAAGTTAAAATAAAAAGCGTCAACAATAAGCAGAGGTTGTTTATTTTTTACATTTTAAAATGCACGCCTAAAGTAAAATAAACTGATAAACCTTATACTTCATTCGAAAAAAAAATTCTGTTCTACGAGATATTCTGTTTGCTTTCATACTTATTACTTTTATTATTTATTATTAGCTATTTATTAATTAGTGATTAATTAATTATTAAATGGACAAAGACTATTAACACGAATTAAGATTAAAGCTATTCTTTAAATTAGACTTTTTGCAATATATTACTCGTACATGAACACTTTATTATCGCTGGAAACACTTTATTTATCGCTCGCAGAATATTCAATTCTCGCATATAATAGTCGCACTTATTTATTCCGCCACTCGGTGAGTAAATTTTTGTCTAATTTATACCAAAAATAATACTTTTTTGCAATTTTCTTAGTTATGTATTCAACGTATATTTTTAAATGATTATTTGAAAACTGAGATTATTCCCAAAAATTTTATTGTGTCCTTTTTTTGAAAAAAAAAATGTATGCAGTTTTATTCGTATTAATATAAATAAGTTTTGGTATCGATGATACAACAATGACCTCCTTACTCATACATAGTTTAATGAGCTAATTGTCTCAAATTTTATCCAAATAAAATAACTAAATTGATTGAGTTATGTGAATATCGGCATAGAAGCTTAGGCAGACCAAAACCAAGGTGGCGTGGTAATGTCCTCAAATAAATATCTGCCATAGGAATCTAAATCTGAAGAGAAACGACACCAAACAGAGATCAATGGACTCATCAGGACAATAGACAACAATTCAGGAAGCCAGGAATATTTTATCGCCGTACCGATAAAAAGTTAACAAACTGTCGACATCAATAAAAGTCCAACTTAGTGGCTTCTTTGATAGACAAAATTGAAAGAAAACATTGAAGGAAAAATTATACTAAAAAAGATATATACTGCAGTGAAGTGTCATTTTTTTTTTAAATAAAAATTCTACTGTGTAATTATTTGGTCCTATCTTTAAAAAAATGATCAATTTTGATACTTCGAAATGTTAGTTAGAAGTATCAAAATTCCAGTATGTTTTATCATTCCAATCAATCAAGTTCAAATATAGAAAATAAAAAAAACTAACCCATAAAAACCAAATTTTTACAATACTCCCTTTCGCTTTGAATCAGGTTTCGTGTTTATACATCGTTGAGCTAATTACTCATTTATAATAATTCCAATTTGAAAAAACATTACAATATCTAAAAACTCAAAATTATACTATTATTATTAATTTTTTAACGAAAATTTGTTAGATCATTTTTATCGTCGCCACGATTCTTCCTGCAAAGTTTTAGCTTGATTCGATCACGGGAAAAGGATTAAAAAGCGATCCAAAGTTTTTTGTCAGACAAGCAAGCAAGGAGACGCTACGAGTTAAAAGAAAGAGAGTAATAAATAATAATCATTTCATTATCGTTGAAGAGATTAGATTAAAGACAAGATTAAAGAACTAAGAAAAAAGACGATTCCTGAAGAAGACCTACCATAATTTACATATAATTTACATATTCAATATTAATCAAAATTTATTATTTACTCGCATTTATCTATTTTCACATAGATATTCTTCTTCTTCTTTTCTTGCCCTGTCCGTTTAACAGACGTTGGCTATCATGTTGGCTATGCGGACTTTGTTTACTGCGGCCCGGAACAGTTCCACAGTAGACTGGCCAAACCACTGTCTCAAGCTTTTCAGCCATGAAATCCTCCTTCTTCCAGGGCCCCGACTTCCGGCAATCTTTCCCTGCGTTATGAGATGCAAGATCTCGTATTTCTCTGGATGTCTCATCACATGTTCTAGTTATTGAAGTTTTCGAATTTCTATTGTTTTAATAACTTATTTTTCTTTATTCATCCGAGCCATAACATCTTCATCCGTAACTATGTCCATCCAGCTTATAAAGATACTAATCACAAAATTAGGCTACAGCAACAATGTCTTGAGCAGTTTTGGTTGGAAGTTTCGATCGTCCACCCTATAGTCCGGACCTTGAGCTGTTTTCGCTTTCTTGCCGAGCTTAAAAGAGTTTCTGGATTTAAAACGTTTTAGACGTGATGACAAACTGCACCTCGCTGTCAACAATTGGTTAGATGGGCTGGCTTTGGACGCCTTCAACGTCGGGACTTTAAAGCTTGCGAACAGATGTTATAAATATTTAGACGTAGGAGGTGATTCTGTTGAAAAACAGATTTAGGTACCGTCCATTTGAAAAATATGAATTTGAATTGTATAATTATATCCTCCGCATGGAAAACGAAAGCCTGCCTTAATAGATTCTATTAGATTACGCATTATTATCGATATCCAAGTGAATGTAGGGTTTTAGATACCACAAAAATAAATATAGTTATGTCCAATTAATCCACCAAAACCAAACTAGAAAGTCTACCAAAGAATGGCTAAGAAATGACAGGCTAGGACTCTTCAGAATATCTGAAATGAAAAGATCCATTACTGGAAAAACTCTACGTGATCGTGTCCGAAATACAGACATAAGGAAAACCTGCGAAATAGAGGTCATAGCACGGTGGAGTTGATCCAGAAGGAGATAGCCAGAATGGACTCTTGCGTATAGCATAATACATAATGGAAGGACTCTTCCATACAACAGCGAATGAAATCCCCTCTGGACGACGCCCACCGAGAAGACCAGCGAAATGATGGACGGATAGCTGAACCTCGTCATCCCAGGAGGCATAGTTTTCTGTACTGTACTTTTCTGTAGTGTACTGTACTGTACACCCTTGTATTATTTACAAACTTGGAAGACGTCTGAACAGTCTAGAACCAACGGCAACCTTCTCCTAGTCGCTAGAAAGGAAAAAGTTTAATTTAATTCGTGTTTTACGATTCAATTTATTAAATTACTAATTAATAAATCGATACTTAATTTCCAGTATTTTCATTTGTCTTCCTGCAGCCACAACACGTGACAAAATGTATGAATTTCTAATGTTAAAATACTACTTAATTTGCCCATTTTTTCACAAAACGCTTATTTAAATTTACTACTAACAACAATTAACAGTATCGTAAAATCGTAGTATGTTTGTGTTAGCGTGTAACGTTAGTGTTTAGTTTATGCAGTTTTCTTTCATTTATAACAGCACCAGTTAGTGTTACGTTAATGACGGACATTGTTACACAAATAATAATGTAGTTGATTTGGTCCATTGATTGATTTAGTCCAAAAAAAAACTTTAATGGTCCGCTTTTATAAAAAGTTCAAGTCAATCATTCGTACCTGAAATTTTTTTAAACTTTAATATATTAATAAAACATTACAGAAAATTATCAACGAATTAATTAAGGTAACTGGTCTTGGTTCTAAAAAAACATGTATCCATTTTTGACGTCAGAAAATAAAAAAAATGTGTATACTGTAATACTGTAGCTAGGTAATTATTCAAATTATCTCCTACGAAAGTTGATCCGTACTCTTGTAATTGATGGATTAACATTCTTTAAATAAATAAATCTTTTTTCGTTAAACATTTTTTTTCTCGTTCAATATACATATTTGAAAAAGGAAGATTCAACGCAGAATATTTGGTCAGATTAACGATGACGTCAGTGTGGTGCGATCAATCAAAATCAGCAGACTTTGAAGGTTAAGTCATGTTCAGCCCATGGAAGGTCAGAAGTAGCAAAAAATATTGGTTAACTATAACTGAATACTTAATTTTTAAATTAAGATAAATACATACAATACAGTACATACATTGTCTATGATATACTGGTTAACTGTCATATTCGTGTCTTTCAGGTTAGAATGTCGTGTTTCGGACATCGTTTATTTTTATATATTTTTTTATTTTTATATTTACCCGAGCATTTTATAATTTGAGGACGTATAGACCAAATGTACCATTATAGGAAAGATGTCTTCAAATCAATTATAAATGGTTATTGTGTGTGTTTAATATATATTACAGCAACAATCAAAAATGCAAAATTAGTATATTTTAGACTTTGTGCGATTTTCCATTCAATTATTATCCCATACAAAAACTTAAAATATATATTAGTCTATGAAAGGAGTTAAAAATTAAAAATATTGATTTTCGGGCGTATTCTAGTGAATATGTTTAATAATTCAGAAGAATACCATACATACATTAAAAAATATATTGCTTAGTTCTCTGTTTTAAAAATATAGAGGTATCATTACCAGCTACGAAACCCATGTGTAATGTTTCATGAGAAGGACTACAGATGTCTCTAACATCAAATAGCTGGATGGTATTCAGATTTGGAATATACAACTTTAAAAAATTTGATAATGTGTGGATGTTCTTATGTTCTTACGATGGAATTGGTGAGCGTTGCATTATGTAGAGTGATCACGTAAGCCAGCTCATACAGGTTGTAAGCCCTGGGCCATTATTAATAAGACTTTCTCGTTTAAAAAGCTTCTTTTCGTCTCTGTGACACTTTTATTATTTATGTCAACTAAATATATAAAACTTTTTAGGTGGTCAAATCAATTTTCAAAAAAATATTCAAATTGAATATAAAAAATGTTTTTATTTGCGTTTTATTATGGCTTGAATAATTAGAGTCATCATTCATTCAAAATGTACTTAGTTTACCTTGTGTGATAATCAGAAGATGAATATGTCAGTGCCTCTTACCTGCAAAAAGAGAGAAAAAAAATAATAACATTTATAATAAAACAACGCGTGGTCGTGTTTAATTGCATTAGTAAAAATAAATAAAAATTATAAACAAACAGCAAACACCGACGTCACTATGGCAACAAGACACAGAAGGTTGGGTTAGGTTAGGTAAAGGAGTTACACCATCATGACTTTTCCAAAAAAATATTTATTTTACCTTATCTTAAAGCTTGAACATTTAAGAATAATAAGAGTTATCACTCATTAAAAACATGTCACGTGATCATGATGATGTAAGACATGGTTGTATTATTTCACCAGTGGTGAGGAGACTATATATAAATCAGAAGGAGGTAATGAATTATAATAAATGGCCTCTTAAGGATAAAACCACCTTTACATTCCGAAAAAAAAAATTTTTGCTTTATCTTACAGTTTCAAATTCTCAAAATATTTTGAGTGACCATTCTTTAAAAAAATTCTAAATTTCGTGAAGTAAAAGCAACTTGAAAGTAGCGCGGTAGGCGAGTTTTTAAACGTTATTCTTCTGTTATGTTATGTATATGTTAATATATACAGCGTCATTTTTGCGTAAGAGACGCTTCATAATTATACGCTGTATATTATGAAGCCCCTTCGTATACAATTGTATCCTAACGAAAGGGCCATGGGCTCTGAAACATGTTAATATTTTTCAATACAAAAGTGGTGAAAACAAAGTTTATTTTTATGAATTATATTAATAATATCACCACAAAATCATTTTTGCTGTTTTTGAAGACGTAATTATTCTTTTGCGCCTTTCTCGAATCTCTCTTTTTGGACTGGTAGAGAAAATATCTTAATAGGGCCGATTTTGTTCAAAATTTGCCCACATTTTTCGTATAATATTATCTACGATGAAGCATGCGAGTATTGCAAATATAGTGCTTCATTTTTTTGTGGTGTATAAGAAAAACTAAATGGGTAATTTAATTGTTCAGCGGGTCTGGGTAGCCTTGCCAAGATCCCGGATATGCTCGACCGACCCTGGTGAGCAACAGCCTCCCGATGCTCCTCCTGCCGTGTGCCATGTTATACAGGGGGATAGTCCGCTATCCCAATTATCCTAATGAGGGTGCATTAGCCCCGGCCAGGTGAGGCTGGGGCGCACGCGCTCACGTGGCCACCACGCGATCAACACGTGCCGAGCGGCGTCATTGCACTGTTTAGTGTCTTCGGTAATCACTCCTGATGGTAGAGTTCTTTGAGCCCTCAGGACCAAACATAGAACCGTACAAGTCCAGTCAACAGTATGACCCGGATCTAAATGCTGAACAAATATAATGTATTCAATATTTATACACGTTTACTAATCAATACATATATATATAAAAAGAAACCCGTGTTTCTCTACCCGCCAAGTTTTCTCCACAACCAGCCAAAACCACCCACGGTGGTTATGGCTGGTTGTGGAGAATATTCTGGATAGCCCTTGGTGTCACATCGAAAATATGCGAGTTCGGGGGGGGTGGCTGTGCGTGGGTGGGAGTGGGTGACGAAAATGTGCTTTCTAGCACATTGTTTTGTTATACGAAGTCCGCAAATGCTTCAGATTGTTTCAAAATAGGCGCGCTGACTGTGTCGGTGAGTCTAAAAGGTTCCGGAAAAACCTGCTCTAGAAAGTTCTGGAAGGAGAACGTTCTAAAAAATTACCGAAAGTTTTATAAGGTTCTAAACTGAGTGGCGGAATGTGTCGGTGTTTCTAGAAGGTTCCTATACATTCGATAAATTTCTTGAAAGTTCTAGAAGGAGAATGTTCTAGAAGGTTCGCAAAAGTTCTATAATGATCCAAACAGTGTACTACAAATCTACGCGTGCGAAGCCGCGCGGGCACAGCTAGTTTATAATATAGATGTTTTACAAATGTCTGGGCACGCAGCGGAGGTCTGCCCGATTCCATGATGGAGAGTCGACTTATTTCACCGCAGCGTCGCCCTCCCCAGAATATATATCCTTTATTCTCGGTCGTCGCCTTTCGACACATTCTGGAACTTCCTTTGTTCCAAAACGATGACATATGTAATTACCTCCAAGAACAAAAATTAATTCAAAGCATTTATTCTAAACTATTTCGATTACAGATTTGCGCTGTGTAGGTGAAACAAACGGATCACAGCTTCTTTTATTCCACTAGATACTTCTATTTAATATGGTAACCTACAGTGTTTGAGTTATTTACACATAGAACTATCACTTCCATATATAAAGCAACTTAATATATAAAGCAAACCTGATACAATTACGCACTGCCTTTTTAATTGTATTAAGAAATTGTAGCACCACCTTGACACTTTCAAAAGTATTGTTTTGCTTTATCTTATAGCTTGAAGTTCTACAAATAATAAACATTATTTTCCGAAAATTGGCTGGTTTATAAAAATAATTGTTTGCTTTATGTTGTGTTTGAAGTTCTTAAAATAATAAACATTCAATTCCGAAAATTGTCTGAGTTATAAATGTTTTTTTGCTTTATCATGAAGACCGTCTAGAATAGAGCGTAAAATTTCACTTATTTGTGTATTTTTAGTGGGTTTGTTACTTATTGTTTGAAATCTGTCAATGAATAAGTTTACAGTGTTTGACATATTGAACTATTGAAACAAACGAATGTATTTAACTTTTTTTCGAGATGCTATAATAACATCATTTAAGCATTAAATAATTAACATTTTCATGTCACTCAAACCCTGGCGATATGATTATTCCCACTAGCTGCGTGCGTTACGGTGAAGAATCTTTGCGGAACAGCACATCACTACGCCAATATTTAAATTTTTTAGATAATTTGTTTATGATAATTATAAAACAATGTATGTTGTTTGGTTTTGTATTCGCGAATCCATTTGGCATTAACGACACGACCTCTTCCCACCCTCTTCTTCCCTCTCCGTCCTACTCACCTTCCTGAGCTAATGTTTAACAGTTCGAGTACAACATTATCTCCCAGCTTAAGAAATCAACAAATTAAATATCGAATATTACTTCCGGAGCACTCTCGTCACCATCGAATAAAATGTCGTTTTGTTGGCTCCATCCACCATCACATCTGTTCAGGTGTAGTTTGTCAAGTTTGACCATCATCCATTTTCCTAATTCCAGTGTCGTCGACAGGTAAGTCGAGCTTCCTGCGCCCTCACCTTTCATCATGTACAGTCCATGCTAACGTTCCCGTTTACCCTCTATTCGTTTTTCTTTACTCACGTCATATTTTAAACCGCACCCTTATTGATTCCGGTGACTGCGTCGGTCCACAAGAATCTAGAATCAACTAGAACATTCTCAAATAAACTATAAATCACTAGAAATATTGAGATATTAATCGAACGTTCTCATTGCATCGCAAAACCAAAATGTTTATATAAAAGAGAGCAAGCACGCGCTCGACGAGTTAGTTATTGTGACATTTCTAAGATTACACAGATAAAAGAAAAACCGTACATCGGCGACTCGGTGCGGCCAGGAGTGTGAACAAGGAGTACATGCGCACGAAATTGAGCAGAACCGTCTGGCGACAGACAAAAAGTGCAGCGAAGATTCTAGTGACGTAAACAATTTATATGAATTTAAGAACAGTGCTCTGATCGAATTCGTATCTAGAGACTTAGTGTAATGAAGTGTTTAATTTATTAGCTACCTTTATTTATAAACACGATCTTGTGATAATATAATTTGATTGTACATAGTTGATGCAACTTATTAAAGAGATGTTCAGATTCTTCTATGTATAGTTTTCTGAGATATTCTTCCGTGTATATGTGTCCTCTCTGGCCGACGTTTCGGATCCCATTTCAGGTTCCATCATCAGGGCTGATGTGATGAGTGTGTGTTGAAGTATAGGTTAACTATTGCCTTGCAATACCGTACTGAAGTCAGGGTGTGTCCAAGTCTGCATAAGGTTAAGTATTGGATTGTGTCGAAAGCAGGGTGTGTATGTCTTGATGTAGTGTATTGGGCTTCCGTGTCGGAGACAGGTGTTGTCAAGAATTTCTGTAGCGTTATGTCACTGTTTTATCTACTGTCGGATATCGGACTGTGTGGAGTCGTCGATTTAATTGATCCTGCAACCACGAGGTTAAGTTCCTCCGTCATTCCTATTAATATTTATCGGGTGCTTATATATTTC
This sequence comes from Agrypnia vestita, assembly GCA_016648135.1. NCBI lineage: Eukaryota > Metazoa > Arthropoda > Insecta > Trichoptera > Phryganeidae > Agrypnia > Agrypnia vestita. Next base: position 3,224 of record JADDOH010006206.1, on the reverse strand, counting down.
GATTGCCTCTTTGACCAGGTGCATGTGGTGACTCTTGGGCTTTCCTAAGATTTTCGGCTCAAATGAAAAATGGTGATGATGAAAGTGCTCGGCCAATGCCGATTTTTCTGGATGACCGAGTTTGCATGCTCTCTTATGCTCGTCAACCCTCTTTAAAATCGTACGTGCTGTTTGTCCCACATACACTTTGTCGCAATCTTGACAGTCGAGCCTATAAACACCGTCGGTCTCAAGGGGGGATGGGAGAAAACTATACACAGAATATTAAAGAGACTTTCTTAAAAATCCCGACTTTTCATTACCTGTTTTCCATCCCTTACCATACTGAAATCACCTTTGGTACAATTTGAACTCGCCGCGTTCAGCACTTTACGGTCGAGTCTGTACAGAGCTTTGGTCTTTAATGACGGCCAGCGCGTTGTTTACGTTCTGTTTGGTCGGCGACTGCCGTACACACGAGCGCCGGGGATCAGTTTGGTGTATACACAGCCCCGCTAGATGCGACCTTCTATTTGCAGACCGATGCATTACGCACGCCAATCCGACAGCTATAAATATAGATTGGCGTATTATGTCTACCAGCACACCGTGTACAGGAAATGCGCTTGCGTCGAGAGATGGCGTTTAGGGCAGAGGGCGTAATCCAAAAAAATGCACCATATGAGTCACTTTAAGAAAAATAGAAAAAAGATACGCTAAAGACAAAACGCAAAACATAAACTATAATAAATATTAGGCAATAATAATTTCGAAACGCAAAGCATAAACAATAAAAAATATTATGCAAATAATAACAGTCATAACCTAAAATAAACAAGCCCAACCTAATAACCTAATGTAATCGATCCAAACCTAATCAAACCTATATTTTCTAATTTTATCTAATAAAAAAATGTTAACCTAAACTAACTAAAGCAAATAACCTAACCTTTTGTTTTATTTTTTATTTATTTATTTTTTTAAAATAGAGATGCGAACACGGAATACGTGTCACATCAATATTCTTACTATTTTCAAACTAAGCTAAACGTTTGTGCTATGAAAATAGGACTAACTTGCTAGCCTAGAGTGAGGTTCGAACCCGCGACCTTTGGATGACGAGGCGAGTATTCTAACCACAAGACCAACAAGCTACTCTATATATCTCTACTCTCTATAATTCACGTAAATATTTTGTATTGTCTACAAATAAAATTGTCGTCATGTAAATTTTGTCTATGATTTACACTTCATCCACCAATATTGCCTATTAATGTTCAAAATGTATGGTGCAATTTACGAAACTTTCAAGTGTAATATTTTTTTTAATACTTATTTGTGCGTCAACTCTGTTTTATTTTGAAATTGGGACACTTAACTTTACCAAAGATACTTACTTTCAGAAGAATCTATTATAATGACCGGAGTCTTGGATTTAGCCGGGCAGAGACTTGAGTGAGACAGATGCTAAATTATTTTAAAAAATCAGTTATCAATTTTACTAATCTAGACTTTTTTCTCCCTACCTAATATGATTAATCACCAGAGACTACCAAAATATATAAGCTATACGCCACGAGTTAAAAGAAAGGAAGTAAAAATGTAAATACGTTAAATAAAAGGAAAGACTGCAAGTATTAATGCATTAACATAGTAGGGGAGAGTAACCAATATTGAACCGGCACTTATATTGGACCACTTCTGTTTTACTACCAAAATGAAACATTTTTTTTACACTGGCAATTGAAAAACACGCAATTGCAGCGCCACTAACACTCCACCATTTTGTACCGACGTTTAATACATATTGCAACTGTGACGGGAAAAAAAAATTTTTGGACTGTATTGTTGCTGATTTTGAGTGTGGTGTCTAACGAAGTTGTTCGTCGTAATAGTAAGTCATCATTTTGTAATATTTTCTATAAAAAGGCCTGTTTTATACTGTTTTAAATACCAGTAAATGAACACAAATCCGTAAAGGTTATGTTTTTATTTTTTTGTCACGAGTGAAAATAGACCACTGTCCGTATATTGAACCACTCCCGAGTTCCTAAATTGTACCGGTCCAATTAATGCAACCACTTTCGTTCAAAATTTGAATAACATTCTTTTCATTCTAGAGGACCACCGCAGATGGTGAGAGTAAAAAGGAGTACTACAAATGGAGGAAAGAAGACTTAGAAAGAGCGTTGACGACATATACATATAAAAATAAAGAAATGGGTATAAATGCCATCACCAAGCAGTATCAAGTGCGAAAAGCAACGTTGTTGCGTCACGCTAAACTGCTTAATAAAATTGCTAATAATTTTGTCACCCATTCCAGATAATAAAGCAAATAAAAGAAAAGCTGTGCAAACAGCTATTGAAAGAACTTCATCCCCATACAAATTATCCTTAGAAGAAAGTATCCCATGAAAAGGACAAGTAGGTAAAGCAAAAAAACAGGCTGTAATTAAAATGTCTAAAGCTAACAAAAAAAGAGTAGTTAAGAAGGAAGTAGTAAAGAAGAAGACTTTGAAGCGAAAAAAGTCAATTACCAGTAGTTCATGCGATTCTGATGTTGTTATCAAACTAAATGAAGACGACGACGATGGCGATGATGAAAATGAGTGCGGTTTGTGTGGTATGAACTATTTCGACAAAAGTGGACCCATGGTCGAGTGGCTGAAATGCGTGCGGTGCAAGAGATGGGTACATGAGACCTGCACCACAAACCCTGACATATGTGATGATTGCTTGAATTAATACTTTTAGGTATTATCCCATTCAGTAGAAGCATTGTTAATGATTATTTGTAATGTTTGAGTTTATAATTTTGTAATTGCCACAAAGGTTAAGATATTTTTTATGTTGATTAAGCAAAATAGGCATCTAAAGATTTTATTAAGTAAAAGTTTTCCTTTTTAGGAATTATATTACTTTTAAATAATAAATATAATTTATCACGATACAAGATTAAGAAAATGTTGATTAAGTAAGATAGGTATCCAAAGACTTTATTAAGTAAAATTGTTCTTTTTTGAATATATACTACTTTTAAATAATAAATATATTTAATAATGATACTAAAGTGTGTTTATTTTTCATTGATTACGTATTTTTTTCATTTGGTCCAATTAAGGATCCCGGTGGTCCAATTTAGGAGACTGGTTGCGTTAATTGGACCGAACGACAACCTTCACTAAACGATTATTTTTCAATAGTTGCGACTACGCTACGATGAGAACAGATTGCTATTATCT